>PVKA01002257.1:22788-128553 GCA_004027165.1 Ctenomys sociabilis | reverse complement strand
CTTTTTTTTTTTTTTTTTGCTGAACTGAGTATTGGACTCAGGCCCTTGCACTTGCCAGGGAAGTGCTTATTCCACTAAGCCATCTCCCCGTCCCCCCCCCCCTTTTTTTTTTGACATTTTCTACCTCAGAAAGAACTCTTTATTTTGGTTTCTATGATATTTTTTTGGTGAAAGTTTGATAGTAGGTAGCTGTATCACTGCAATCAGAACTTCCCTGTAAAGGGTCTCTTCTTTAGCTATCTCTCCTATGTCAGAGATTTTAGTTTTGTGTGTGTCCCAAGATTTTGCCTTCTTTATTGATTGAGAGTGAGATAATGGGTCAGAGAGATGGCTGAGTGGAATAAGTGCTTCCCCGGCAAGTGCAAGGGCCTGAGTTCAATCCCTGGTTCCACAAAAAAAACAAAACAAAACAAAACAAAAAACAAAAAACAACAAAAAACAAAAAACCCAACAGAGTGAGATATTGTTTTCCATTTGGCACTGTCCTCTGTCCTTTGCTATAGGGCTATGATAAGCTTATTACCAAGGCACCTCCTGATATTATTAACCAAGGGAGAGTATGTGTTTATGGCAGATGTGGTATCCTATTTACAGTAGTACAATTAGCAATATTAATAATAGCTAGTGAAATTTAGAAATTGACCAACTTTTGTAGCTAATAGTTTTGTATTTCAAAGCATAGGAGCATGCATTATATAACAATGTAGATCGTAAGTTGGCAATTCGTAGTTAAATTAGTTCCCCCAAGTTCTGTCTGGGCACCTCTGCTTGATGGGATTGGAGTCTTTCAGGCAAACTAGTTCACCCAAGTTGCTTCCTGCCACTTGTGAGCTGCAGGGATCTTCACCTCATGTCTGGGTCCCAGCCTGGGCCCTGCGGGCTGACTGTTGGGCTGGTGCAGTACGTCTCAGCTCACCTGGCAGCTGGTCCCAGCGGGCTGGCTGCTGGGCTATTGGCTGCTTCTGGATACTCCCTGCTGCGGTAGACTAGTGGCTGGGTTCTGCTGGATGGCTGCTGGGCTTGCCTTTGTGGGGTATCGAGATCATCCACACTGAAAATTTTTACTGAAAGCTACTGACTTGTTCCTGCAATTGCATTGGCTTCCTGTTGCTGATTTCCTGTTTTTCCCCTTCCTTTTTTGCTCAACTGCTCACTCTGCCTGGTGTATTTATTGTATTAGATTTTTTTTTCTTTTGTGTTTGGCTCAGCCCACCCTAGGGGTGGGGCTGGTGTGGCTTGTGATGCCAGGGATCAAACCACGGTCCCTCCATGCTTGCCTAAGCAGGTACTTTAGACCACTGAGCTATCATGCCGGCCCCTCTATTAGATTATTTTTGTTGTTGGTTTTGTTTTCTCTTTCTAGGATATCATTCAGAATTTTTTTCAGAGTACTGCTTTGGTGGTTATGAATTTCTTGAGATTCTCTTTGTGATGGAAATACCTTATTTTTCCTTTGTTTGGTATAGGGTCTCACTACGCAGCTCAGCCTCATACTGATATTCCTGTCTCAGCCTCCACTACACTGGGATTACAGGCATGAGCCACCATGACATGTTCTGGGCTTGGGATGGTGTGACCAGGGTTCTGGGACCAGCATGACGTGCAGTACTAGGGACTGAACTTGGGACCTTGCGCTTGCCAGGCAGGTGCTCAGACCACCAAGCTATCTCCTTATTCCTTCTCATTATTTTTGAAAGACAGTTATACATGATATATAGCCTGAATTGGAGGTTGTCATGTTTCAGAATTTGAAATACCTCATCCCAAGCTCTCATGGCTTTTAAGGTTTATGTTGAGAAATTGGTGATAATTCTAGTAGGTTTGTCTTTATAAGTGATTTATTGTTTTTCTCTAACACCTTTCAAATTCTGTCTTTATGTTGGAATTTTGGGATTTTGAGTACAATGGAGGTTTTTTTTTGGCTTTCTTTTGAATCTGGCTCTATAGATATTTTTTTCCCCTCTATTTGGAAAGTTTTCTGCAATTTATTTAAATAGAGCTTTTTTGCCTTTATGCTGTCATCGTCGTCTTTTTTTTTGGCAGAACTAAAAAGCTAGGGATTGAACTCAGGCCCTTGTGCTTGCCAGGGAAATGCTTATTCCACTGAGCCACCTCTCCGGCCCTGTGCTGTCTTCTAATTGGTAATTTATTCCATTTTTAGACTAGCCTTCTTTGTGATGTCTAAAGGCTGTGATCCCAGTTTTCATTTTCTCTTGTTGCTTTTGATTGATCTTTGGAAGCATCCTTGCCCTGTAATTCTGATATTCTGTCCTCATCTTGGTCATTTCTGATGTCCATACTTTCTACATAATTTTCCATTTCTGGGATTTTTGTTCGGAATCTTTTCATGTACTGTAGTTCTTTGCTAAACTGATGAATCATGTTTTGATTAGCTCAATTAGCTTTTTCTTAGCATTTTGTAACATTTCTTTTGTCCATTATCTCACTAGTTATATCTTCTGTGAGCTCATTTAGCACCTCATTGGGTTGTTTTGCAACTGCTCTGTTATCATTTTGAATAATCGTTCTGTGTGTGGCTTTTGATCCCTCCCCACCCTCCCAGCCCCTCACTCCATGTGTTGGCTTTTGGATAGTTGGGAGTTTTAGAATCATTTTGTTGCTTTGTCGTCTTACATTTCTTTTGTTTTCTGTTTATTTTGTACTTACGTGTGTGGTCACATGTATTGGAAAGACTTTTTTGCTAGTATGGCAATAGCTTTAGTCTGCTTTTCACTGATGCATTCTGGGAGGGCAGGGCTAACTATAATGCATTGCCACTGTCCCAAGACCTAACTACCTGTTACTTTGAGGAGGAAGGCGAAGTGTAATTGGTCCAGCACCCAGTTCTCCAGAAATGGACTGAAGTATTCTTAATGTCACAAAAGTACTCAAGGTATTTGCATACAGAGAAAACATTAATGGCAACCCTGGCATTATGGTTTGTGTCTAGATGCACCCCCAAAGCCTCATATAGTCATAGTTTCTTTGGAAGGTGGCTGAATCTAGAGTGTATGATTCATTCATATACAATGGTGCTGGATCAGTCCACTGATTGGATTGGCACCACCCTGATCCCAGGAGACTGGATGCAATCTAAGGGGGCAGAGAAAGCTTAGCTCCTCTCTCTTTCGTTGCTTTTGCTGCCTTCTGACACCAGGGTGTGTTGCCCTTTGCCATGTGTAACCCTGCCTGGAGCAAGCCAATCATGGACTAAACCCTCTATAAACTATAAGCTAAATAAACCTTTTTCCCTTCAATGTTGGGTGTTGGGTATTTTGTTTTAGCAGTGAGAAAAATAACTAAGACACCTGGCACCATAAAGTAACAGTGATATTAATGAGAATGATTAATGCATCACCCTTCAACTTAGAAATGTATATAATTGTAGTATAAACCCTAAGATATACCAAATATTGGCATACAGCAAATATTTAGTGAATATTAACTATACTTCTATTAATGATAGAAAAGAATTTGACAGTAGTAATATAGAGTTAACTATCTAAAGATCAATAATGTTTAATGGTCATACTATTAAAGATACAAGACAGTGACGGCGAACCTATGGTACATGTGCCACAGTGGCTCTTTGTTATATCACTGAAAGCTCTAAAATGTTCTTTAGGGGGCTGGGGAGATGGCTCAGTAGAATAAGGTAAGTGCAAGGTCCTGAGTTCAATACCCGGTTCCATAAAAAAAAAAAGAAAAAAAAAAGAATTCTTCAGCACTGACAGATGTAACTGGGAATGAGAGAATGTAAGAAGAAAAAATTTGAAAAACTAAACAATGGGAGATGAGGCCCAGAGAAAACTAAGATAAAGAATTTTATGATGCAGAAGGATATATGTATAGAATTTAATACAAAATAATACCAATGAGAAATTGAAGGTAGAAAAAAGGAAGAATCAAAGAAGTAATGTGGAGAATAAACAATGAAAATATTTATGAGGAAAAAGAAAAAAGAAATAGAAGAAAGGAAAATACAAAGAAGGGCCAGACGTGGTGGCGCATGCCTGTAATCTCAGCACTTGGGAGGCTGAGGCAGGAGGATTGTTGTGAGTTCGAGACCAGCCTGAGTTACAAAGTGAGCTTAAGGCCAGCCTGAACTGCATAGTGAGACCCTGTCTCAAAAAGACAAAAAAAGAAAAAGAAAAAGAAAGAAAATACAAAGAAGACTATCCCAAATCCCAGTAGACCAGTGAAAAAGAAAGAGGAAAGATGAGGGGGCAGTGAAAGGAAATGAGTCCAAAAAACAGGGTAATTTTTTTTTTTTTCACAGTTTTGAGTAAGTGGTTTCCTTCCAGGATCCACAGTTCTGGAGTCTAGCAAGTCACGATTTTTTTTTCCCATCTAGTCTCAAGGTCAATGGATTTTGAAGGTGCCACCCTCTTCCAGATTACATAGCAATGTCCGCTCAGAGCCGTGTCCTGGGCCGGGTTGGTAGCTAGGAAGGTGGTGAACCCTCACATTTGTGTTGCTATAGGCAGCTGGGCAAGCCTTGAGTACTTACTGCCAGCACTTTCCACCCACTGCTGCATGCAACCCAGCCAGGCCTGGCTTCTCAACATGGGGTACGGGACCTGTGGTCTTAGTTACTTCTCTCACTGCTGAGACAAAATACCCAGGACCCAAGTCAAAGGAGGAAAAGGCTGTGTAGCTCACACTTCATAGGGGTTTCAGTTTCTAGTTGGCTGTCTCCGAGGCAGGAGGGGCATCACAGAGGAGAAATGGTTCATGGCCCGATGAAGGCAGAAAAATAGAGAAGAAGCATATTACTGAACAGCAAGTGACAATAGCCGCCATCTTCCTGCCCCTTGTGGTATATCCAGACCATGGGCTCGTGGCAAGCAGCACTCACTCTGGGGGTGACTTCTCACTGACCATGCTGTGTTGGGCTCAACTCAGGACATTGAGAGTCAATAGACATCTATCTACAAGACAAAATCCACTCATTGCTGAATACTTTTGATTTTTATATGAGTTCTGCCTTTTGAATATTTTCTAATTATATTTCCTATTAGTAGAACTTTGTATATGTAATACTTAAATAAAATGTAAACATATTTAAATGTACCTAAAATATTTTATTAATGATCAGGAAGGGATTTTTAAAAAACTTTTTCTTTTGCAGAACTGGGGATTGAATTCAGGCCCTTGCACTTGCCAGGAAGGCTTATTCTACTGAGCCATCGCCCTGGCCCCCCAGGAAGGGATTTTTAAAGCAGATATAGCTCATCATTTTACCACATTAATTTTAGTTAATTTACTACTTCATTTTTTTTTTTTTTTTTTTTTTTTTTTTGCCAAACCAGGGATTGAACTCAGGCCCTTATGCTTGCCAGGCAAGCACTTATTCTAATGAGCCATCTTCCTGGCCCCAAATTATTACTTCAGATTAATAAAATTTGAACTTATTAATAACGGCAGTTGCTCTTCTCTTTTAGTTGCTGTGTTTACAAGGAGCACTGAGGACAGATTCAGGAGACCCCAGGTTGCCTCCCACCTCCATCGCTGAGTTGGACCTCTTTATATTGGCTGCTAATATTCCCATCCTCAACTTTTTCTTCTGTGAAATGGGTCATATAATTCCCGTAGCTGTAGGGAACTTGAATGAATGAGTTTGCTGAATTGTGACCTCTTAAGTTAACAAATATTAACTGAGCAGTTTGTGTGGTAACAGAAGAAAGATAAGAAAAATAAAGTACACTATGTAATACTTGGATGACAAGTGCTATGCCTACAACAGAGCTCAAGTAAAGGAGGTCTTAAGAAGGCACACGCATGTACTCATTTTTTTGGTTTCCTAATCCACTGTGCCAGTCTATTTCTCTTAATTGGTGAATTTAGTTCATTCACATTGATGGTTATAATTGAGATGTGTTGACTTACGATTGACATGTTATTTACCTGCTGTTGTTTACTCCTTTTTTGTCCTGTGTTTGTTTGCCCTATTTAGTGGGTTCCTTCCGTTCTCGTTCATGGAGTTCTGGTCATTGTGGTCCCTCCCTAGAACATCTTTCAGTAGCCTGTGTAGGAATGGCTTTCTTGTCATGAAATTCTTTAGTTGTTCTTTGTCATGGAAGTATTTCACTTCTCCATCAAACTTGAGAGTTTTTCTGGGTATAGTAGTCTGGGCTGGAATTTGTTTTCATAGATGACTTGAACTACTCTGCTCCATGCTCTTCTTGCCTTTATGGTTTGTGAAGAGAACTTAGCCATAATTCCGATGGGTTTTCCTTTGAATGTTATCTGCTTCTTTTCTCTAGCAGCTTTCAGTATATTATTCTTGTGCTGGATTTCTGGGATCTTGACTATTATATGTCTCTATGTGTTTTTAATTGGGTTGAAGTTATTTGGCATTTTGTATACTTCAGTTACCTGAATGTTAGATTGTTTCCTCCTATTTGGGAAGTTTTCTGTGATTACTTCTGCCCATATTCTTTTTATATTATTTGTATTGACTCCTTTCTCATTGATGCCTATTAGTCTCATGTTGTCCATCTTGGCATCATCTTTTAAATGATGGATTATTTTTTCCTGCATCCTAGTTGTTTATAAGAGATCCTTTCTTACCTTTTCACTAGCTGCACCAGCGTCTTCAAGATCTGAAACTCTGTCTTTGCTTTCACTCAAACGGTTTTGTAGACTTGTGATTGAGATTTTAAGTTCTTCTATAAATCTCTTTGACTCTGCGTCATATGATCTATTTCTTTCCTGTATTGCTCATTCAATGTCTGTCATATTTCTAATCTCTCTCTCTCTTTTTTTAATCAATGTCTTCTTTAAAGGTAGCTATTCTTTTACTGCAGAGTTTTCTTTTTTCAAATTGGGTTTCCTCCATATATGTCCATATTTGATTCTTTACTTCAGATGCTATGCTTTCAGAGATTTATTGCAGAAATTATTTCTGCTCTGCTTTCCTCTTTACCTTTCTATATTGCTTGCAATGCTGTTAATTCACACATTTCAGCTGAGCTAGTGTTCTCTGCACTTGTTCTGGGTGGGCATTGGGTTTCCCCCATATGTTTCTGGATTAGATTCTTTATTTAAGATGCTATATATTCAGAATTTTTTTTAATTTCAGGCATTAATTCTGCTTTGAGTTCCTCTATATCTTTCTGCTGTTTTCTTTGCTTCCGACGCTGTTAATTCATTCATTTCAGCTGAGCTAGTGTCCTCTGCACTTGTCGTGGGTGGGCTCAAGGCTTGAGATTGCATTTTGCTCCTTGTCTTTGTCATTTTGTATAGCACTGACCTCTGACTTTTGGTGTAGAGCTTTGGTGCAGTTATAACCTTAGCATGTAATGAGATTCAGGTGCAGGTCTATTAGGTTTGAGTTTATCCACTTATGCATGACCTGGGTCTAGCTGTTGTGTTGAGCTCCTTTTTGCTGCAGCCCGTGGAAGTGAACCTGTGGTGCCACTCTGTTGTGCACCTGGCCAATGGAGTACCGGGGAGTGCAGAAGCTCAATGGCCCGTGCTGGGCTGTATCGCAGGCCAAGAGTCGCAAAAGTTCTCACTCGCTGGGCGGGCTTGGGGTCAGGGGTTCTGGAGGGTCCCAGGGGTGCAGTAGGGAGTCTCACGTGGGTGCCTCAGTTTTTCTCTGGAGGGGTCTCACCGGCCGGGCACAGGGAAGCCGGAAGCTCTTCCACACCCTTACCCTGCCAGCTGGGTTGGATCGTGTGTTCTTCTTTTTGGCATCAGAAGTCAACGCACAAGCCCGGCACTTAATAGCAGCTTGGTGACTGTTCAATGGATTCCTGAAGCTCACAGGACTCCTAGTAATCGGAACAGGCTGCCCTGGGGATGGTAGCGTGGTTATTGGACTCCTGTGTTCATACACAGGGCAGAGAGCCGTTCAGATGTCCCAAAGGCTCAGAGTGCAAGCCTTGATTCAGGAGTTTTCCAGATCAGAAGAGGAACCTAGATCTCTTCTGCCTACCACATCCTACCCGTCTAAGCCTAGTGGAGAGCTCCACTCAGTGGATGGCATTGTGCCTCACTGGCTGCAAGAGCTGTGGGGCAGGACTGACCCTTCCTTCTGGGGTGAGAGCCGCAGGGGCCTCGCGGTGCGCCCAGGTATACTCCAGGTGAGCGCTGAGGTACCGGTCCAGATGGCACAGCTGCAGCAGAAAAGCAGTGCACTGTGGGGTTCTGCAGGTAGGGGGCGGTGTGGCGTCACTGTGAGTCCAGCCTGGAGCACGCTGATCACCAGAGCCACAGAGCAGGCGAGTGTCAAGCTCGATTTCAATCCTTTACAGCGAAAGTCCGTGATTTTCTCCCTGACCCTGGCTCGGTTTCCTCGAATGCAGGCTGCAGATTCTTACTCAGAGAGTTCAAAGGCCACCTGATGAGGCGCAGGCCCTCCTGTGCCCAAGGCAAGAGCTTCCAAAGGAAGCGGGGGTGGGGAGGTGGAAGGTGGGGTGGAGGGTTGGGCGGTAGGTTGGGAGAGTTGGGGGTGTTTGGGGGGTGTGGGTGTGGGTAGGGGTGGTTGAGAGGTAGTCCAGGCCCTGCTTGGCTCTTTCCTCTCGGTTCCTGCTCTAATATGGGTACCCTTAGCAAGCCACACGTGCCCTTTGGACCTCTGTCTCTTGGATGTCCCCGAGACCCATGCTGCTCAGGCATCCTTGGTAGCAGATTCAGGTGGCTGTGATGTGGGCTCCAGGTTAAAGCTAGAATTATAGAAGGATTTAAATGGGCTCCAAGTCCCACCTTGTGGAAGGCTGAGTAAATGGCTTGATGGCCACATCCTGCTCTCTAGGAAGATAAGTCATCCATGGCAAAGGGGGAATTAGAGACACAGGTCGCTGTCCCGGGTGTCCAGGTGGGACCAATGTAGTCACGAGTATCTTTCTAAGTAGGAGGGAGAACAGAGCCGCATAGAAAATCGCAGCCTAGTTTTATGGCTTTGGAGCTGGAGAAAGGGGCCACGAGTCAAGGAAAGAGGACAGTCTTCAGAAGCCCCCAGAGGTGGGGGACAGATTCTTCCCAGAAAAGGATGCTGCTTTGCCAGCGGTTTTAGACCAGTAAAAGCCATGTTGGTCATCTAGTTTCTGGAAGTATAAAATCATACATTTGTGTTATCCTTACCTTATTTTACTTTTTAAATGTATTTGGTACAACATTTCACTACACAGTTTGCACTCGCTGGGATTACAGGAATGTACCCCCACGCCTGGACTCAGTCTCCGGCTCAGCATGCCCAGGGATGGGGTGGCACGGCATGTGGTGCTGGCAATCAAACCTCGGCCCCTGTGCTTGCTTAAGCAGGCGTTTAATCCTCTGAGCTATCTTTTTTTTAAATATTTTTTAATTTTTGTTTTATTGAAGTACAAATATCAATGAGACAGTTTTAAGATATTGACAAGATGGATTTGATAAATTAATACATTGCAAACTGTTTTCATAATGTTTTGGTATCATAGAAGGTGCATACATGATATTATACTTACAGACATTATTATACCGTATGTCTCTTATCAGTAAATTAGGAGAGCGTAGCTGTTTGCCTATCTTATTTTTTATAACTGAATTACATCAAAGATTCAATATAATTAATACTTTCTACCTTGTTATTTTCCTAGTGGTTGTCCATAGTACTAGAAGCTGACACAACATCCTGTCCAACCACCATTAGTGCAAATCTTGCCTCTCATAGAATTATGTAGAAG
This sequence comes from Ctenomys sociabilis, assembly GCA_004027165.1. NCBI lineage: Eukaryota > Metazoa > Chordata > Mammalia > Rodentia > Ctenomyidae > Ctenomys > Ctenomys sociabilis. The sequence goes on along the minus strand of PVKA01002257.1, from coordinate 118,882 downwards.
CACAGCGTTATCTATCCCAACTGTACAGTCCATACACACACACCATGATTCTTCCTTTCTATACCCCTTCCTTTGTCTATACCTGTCAAAGATGGACACTCCACTGTCATTCAACTAATTTAGGTGCCTGAACTCGATGACACAATCCAACATAGTCCAGCATTCCACAACAATAGTGAGTTATCTGAAGAAGTTGTCGACCATAGCCATTTACAGCTCAACTTATTATTATGGTCCCACGGTGTATACCTCATTTTCATACTTTTCTGCTGGATGGTTAAGACCTAGATAGAGTAAGACCTATATACCAACACATGACTTTTTGTTTCTTATGAGGTCAGTGAAGTCCCCTCAGGGTTTATCTTGTCCTGTACCTTATTCTGTAGATCCTTTGTGTCATCCATGTGGATGAGTCATGGCCAATGCTTGACCAGTTTGTTCTCTGTGAGAGCCTGAGAGAAAGTTTTCTCTCCATGTGACTCTCCCTAGGCACACTAGGGAGATCTCTTTCCTCTGTGGCTCCAAGATCTCCTTGTTCAGAAAATTTGGAGCTCAACTGAGTTTCATGATGTTGCAGTACAGGTTCTCCTATGTCATGAGTCTTCGCTGACCTTGAAAGGCTAGGGCCAAAATGTTGGCTGGCCTTGTAGCTCTTCTATTTCTCCAATTTTGATCTGTGAACTTAGGTTGTTAAGCATCCAGAAGAAAAGCTGATTAGTATCCTGAGCATATGCCATTCACTTTGCCTTTTCTGACTCAGTTGTTTTTAGCTGTTGCTGTACGTTTCCATTTGTATTTCTGCTTTTCGCTTCTTATACTAGGGAGACTATATGATATTTACATATGTGTGTCTGGTTTATTTCACTTATGAGTATATGTTCAAGTGGCATCCACTTCAGTATAAATGCTCCAAGCTTATCATTCTTAATAGCTGAGTAATACTCCATTATTTAGAAATACCACATCTTTTTCAACCATTCCTCATGTGATGGACATCTTGGTTGTTTCCAAGATTTTGCTATTACACATTGTGCTGCTATAAACATAGGTACACATATATCACTATGATACAATGTTTTCAGTTCCTTTGGGAAAATTCCTAGTAGGGGGATAGCCAGTTGAATGGGATTTCTAGTCCTACTCTTTTGAGGAGTCTCCACACTGACCTCCTCAATGGTTGTACCAGTCTACATTCCCACCAGCAGTGGAGAAGTGTTCCTTTTTCCCCACAACCTCTCCAGCATTTGTTGTTGGTTGATTTCCTTATGATAGCCATTCTTTCTGGAGTGAGATGGTATCTCAGTGTTGTTTTTATTTGCATTTCATGGATGACTAGTGATGTGGAGCATTTTTTTATATATTTATTCGCTTCTTTAATTTCGTCCTCTGAGAGGTATGTATTCATCTCAGATGCCCATTTCTGAATTGGGTCTTTAAATTTGAGGGCCCTGTTATATCTTAGTTCTTTATATATTCTAGACAATAGACCTCTGTCTGATTGCTTATTAGGATTTTTTTTCAAAGTTTGTGGGTTGTCTTTTCACTCTGTTGACAATTTCTTTTGACATGCAGAAGCTCCTTAAGAAGAGTTGATCCCAGTTGTTGATTCTTTCAAGAGCTTCCCGTGCGAATATATGTTTGTTCATGAACTCTTTACCTACCCCTATGTCTTCAAGAGTTCCTCCTATTTTCTCTTCCAGGAGATTGAGTGTTTCTGTTTTAATGTTTAGATCTTTAATCCATTTTGACTTTAACTTAGTGCATGGTGATAGAGCTGGGTCAAGTTTTAGTTTTTGGCATGTAGAAAGCCATGTTTTCCAGGATGGGACTCCTCACAATTAGGTCATGGGTGAAATTATGATCCCACCCATAAAGGGAGTCTTTATCTTGCAGAGCAGGAGGGTTGCTAAAGAGAAGCAAGGACCCTTGGGGGAAAGGTAGAGACAAAAAAGTGGGCATTTAGGTCAGGCTGGGGGTGGAGTTTACATGGACAGTCAGGGTGCCGTAAGGAGCCCTGGTTGGAGGAGGTTTGGCACACATGAGAAAAGGAAAGGAAGAAGCTGAGGTTAACCAGGAAGAAGAAAAGAAGAAGAAGAAGAGGAAGAGGAAGAAGAGAAGGAAGAGGAAGAAGAAAATGACACATTGTTGTTGGTTCTCCTGCCATGTTGGCTGGCTAGCATGATAACTTGGCAGATTTTTGTAAGAGTGAAAATCCATCATTTCCATCATTTGTTTATGGGGAAGATGATGACTCTGTCAGGCTGCTTCCTGCTGATAGGGCGTGTCACTGTGATAAGGGGTGGTGGGGCGATGGGTTATCCTCATGTAGTAGCTGGGGCCAGGGGTCTTGGCCTAGATGAGGAGCTTGTTGGCAGCAGTAGTGTACATCCTGGATTGGAGAAATCTTGGAAGAGGTCCAGAAAGACCAGGTGCCATGAGCAGCAAGAGAGTGATCATAGCCACAGTGATGTTTTCTGACCTGTTAATTGTGGGTAGAGAAGACTGGGTATAGTCTTATACATTTTGGGGCTATACTTTTCCTCCAGATGTTTAAGATCAAATTGAAGTTATAGGCTGGGGAGATGGCTCAGTGGAATAAGCGCTCCCCTGGCAAGTGCAAGGGGCTGAGTTCAATCCCCAGTTCTGCAAAAAAAAAAAAAAAAAAAAAAAAAAAAGGGAAACAAATTGAAGTTATACCTGTGTTAATTAAAATGAAGTCCTTGATATCTATCAAGGCCAGTTAATCTCCTCAGGATTTATCTTGGGACCAAGCACCATGCCTTTCAGTACCTCTGTCAATCTTAGTCATCAGGATGAGTCACAGCCATTGCTTGACCAAGTTACTTTCTGTGAGAGATTGGGAGACTTTTTTCTGCTTAGCCACACTATATACCATAGATTTACTTTCCTCTTTGGTCCCGTAATCTCCACGATCAGAAAATCAGGGGCTCAACTGAATTATAAGATGTTGCAACAAAAGTTCTCTTATATCCTGGGTCCTCATTAACCTCAGAGGTCTAGGACCAAAATATTGGCTATCCTCTTAGCTCATGATTTCTAATTTTTTGGTCTCCAAACTTCAGTTGTTGAATACCCATAAGAGAAAGTTAGTGACATTACATTGTTGTAGGAGCAATATAGTTAATTATTAAAATTGTATCTGAGTATTAAGTGCTGTGAAATATAACATTTAGCTAGAGAATTATTATCATCAACCATGGATAATAGTAGTTAATTTCCTGTAGAATATTAATATACAACAGTTGTATAGTTTTACAGAGAAAATTTGACTTCAATGGCCATACATAGTAGTATAGCATAATAGTCATGGTGAACTTTCCACTTTGGCTAAGCATCTCTAAGTATAATGGCAGATACATAGCACACATATGTAGATTTTTGTTAGAAAATTGTCATTTGACTGATGACCTCATGTTGGCTTGACATGAACCTCATTATAAATAGCTAGAGCATAAGAGAAAGGCATATGTTTAAATTTGAAATAAAATCTATCATCATAAATCTTAGTTTTATATTTTAAAATACTGTACATTTGGAAGGCATGAATAAATTCAATATACCTTGAAATTAGCAATAACAAATTGCCATTTTTTTAAAATTTAGTTTTGTACCAAGAGCATTTTTTACTCAAAAAAACTTATTGTCTTATTTTGAAAACTTAACCTTTTGACAATGGCCTATTTAAACGTATTGCAATAATATATTTTGAGCAATATTTATTAGGTACCTTCTATAAGGCTATAGCTACTATTTGGGCTCTTTATTAATGCATAAAAACTGGTTAATGCTATTCCAGGCAGCTGCCTTTTTTATCCATCAGTCAGAGTCTCATCCAATGCTATTCCAGGCAGCTGCCTTTTTTATCCATCAGTCAGAGTCTCATCCAATAGTCTCTTCCCACCCTAAGGGATCTGTTTTTGTTTTTGTCAGAACTGGAGATTGAACTCAGCTAATAGGCAAGCATTTATTCTATTAAGCTATCTCCCCAGATCCCTAGGGGATCTGTTGAGTGAGCTTAAAACCTATGAAAATAAAATCTCATGTCTTAACACTTTACATGTGAACAAAGAGATTCTCAAGTTATAATGTATAAATAACAATATGTATTACATTTATCAAACCAATTTTGACATCATTTTGGACAGCTGGCAACTTTGGTGGAAGCCCATCTTTAATTTAGATGGCATTTATCTATAAGCCACATCAAATTACAGCTAAATACTTCAAAAAGCAAAACATCTTAAAAGAAAAATTCATTGAACTCATATCAAACAGCTGTTTATAGATTGGACAGAGAGACAGACAAACACACACAAGACAATTTATTTATAATCCAAAGTGTGCCTTACTGTATTTTTGACTGTTCCCCCCCCCATTTTTTAATGTATTTAGTACAGAGTTTATAGGGTCTCACTATGTAGATGGGACTCTCGAACCCTGGCTGCTGCCCTCTGTCTAAGCAGGCGTTTTAGTCCACTGAGCTATCTGGCTGGCCTACCCTAATGTATTTTGGCCAGGTTAAGTTAAAATAACTTTTTTTTTAAAAGTTTGTAATTATAAAAAGACTGCTCAGAACATTTTTAGGTAGAGACATTGTATAAGAATTTGAAAAGCATAAAAACCTCTCATCTACAGTCATATATTTTTAATATTTTATTTTAATAATAGTAACTTTTGGACCAGGGAGATAGCTCAGTAGCATAAGCTTGTGCCTGGCAAGCACAAGGTCCTGAGTTCAATCCCTGGTGCAGCAAAAAAAAAAAACAACCAAAAAAAAACAGGAAGATTAAGGGGCCAGCCAAATAGCTCAGCAGATTAAAGTGCCTGCAAGCAGGTGCAGGGGCCGGTGGTTCCATCCGTGGGCCTGTCATGCCTGTTATGCTGGCCCTGCCCCTGGGGCTTGCTGAGACAGCAATTGAGACTGGGTGTGGTGGCATGCATCTGTAATCTCAGCTCTTGGGAGGCTGTAAAAAGGCAGATCATTATGAGTCCAATCTAGTAGTGAGACCCAGAACACCCTATAGACCCTTCTCTAAAATAGAAGAAAAAAAAAATCAAAACCAAATAATAGCAACTTTTGTTGAGGGAGCCTTTCCAAGTTAGTTTCTCTCTCTCTCCTCTCTCTCTCTCTCTCTCTCTCTCTCTCTCTCTCTCTCTCTCTCTCTGGATCCTCCTGCTCAAAAGTAAACAAGTCTTGAGATGCAGAAAACCATGGAATACAGAAAAAAGCATCCTTTAGGTCCAATACTATGCATCAAGCACAATCAGAAGAAAACAAAGAATACAAAGCTTGGGCACAATAGGGTGGAGGGTATTGCACTGACAGTTCACTAAGTCAATGTTTATTTGTTCTGGGCTTATGGACTGGCCAGAAGGATGTATTCCAGGGAGCTGACATTCTCTCATATACCTGCCCCAAGCAGCCTTTCAATGTAAGGTTTAATCCCTTTTCTAGCTTCCAAGGCCATTGGGTATTGTCTCAAACAAACTGGCTACCAATTCCACTATTACTGGGTTATATGAATTGTCACACTTGGGGTTGTCTTCTACCCAAGTCTTTGGAAAATACTGAGTACTCTCAAGTTTGCAAGTGGGGCCATCAGCTGGGTGACTACTGACAAATGTGCACTGGCATCTATCAAAAGTCTAACAGGCCTTTTTCCTTTGGCAGTTAACATGGGTTTCATGGCACTGAGAGGCAGAGACCAATGACCTCATCAACCTGAAACATTCCCTGACTCCATCAAAAACACTTCCTTTTCCCCCTCTCTAGCAGCTTTGGACATTCTCATTTGGAATGTCCCTTCTTGCAATACGTACTCTGGTCTGGATCCAGGGAAGCATGATGACTTTCTCTCCCCTTTTCCTGGATCCCAACTAGCCCTTCTTCCTGTAGGTGGCCAGCATCACTTTTCTATTTTCCTGTTTATATTTCCATTCTGACCCTCTCTATTATTGAAACACTTTCTGAGTAATTTCCATCAACTGAGACAAATCCATTTCTGTAGGCCCTTTTAACTTTTGCAGCTTGTGGCAGAAATCTGGAACTGACTGACAGGGACTGGACTGGAGGAAGAAACTTTTTTATGATTTAGGCACAGGCTCAGGGGAGGGCTGGGAAGTCATGGACTCGATTCCTGTGTTGCAGTGCAGAGGCGTGTCACCTGCCGTGTGTGTGTGTGTGTGAGCAGCTGGCTTGGCAGGAAGAGTAGGATAGATAGGGCAGCAGTAATGCTGGGAGCACCCCACACATGCACTCTGTGACCTTCTGTCCCCTTTTGGCTTGAACACCTGCATGGACTGCAAAGGGAGGGGACATGCTCAGCTTAAGGAAGAATGTGCTATGAGCTGTTCCTGGATTACATACATTTTGTCCCAAAGTGAGAAACTTGGAGGAAGAAGGGACAAAGGCTGCCTTTGGGATGAATGAATTAGAGACTTAGGTTGGCTGGGCTGGGCCACAGGGGGAGAAAGTGTGGGACCTGTTGAGATTGAGAGGGTTTGGAAAGGTGTGAGGTGGGGAATTGGGCAGGGTGGGGGGGTTAGTGATGTGGAGTGAGCCAAAAGTATTTGAGTCAACCCACATTCCTGAAAGAGGAAGTGATGTGCCTTGTGAACAGTAAAGGCTTGTATGAAAAGGGATTTTGGACCATCTGATGTTGCAGGAGTAAAAATTAAAAGAAATCAGTCATTTGGTTTGACAGTCTCTGGAGGCCAAGGGTGCTATACCTGAGCAGAGTGTTTTGGGGTTGGGAAGGAATATTTCCCATAGTGATCCAAGGGAAGGTGAGCCGAAAGGCCAGAGCCTGGTACACAACCCTCAAAAAGAGTTGTCACCCTTTTATACGGCATTACAGAAAAGAGAAATATCTGTTGGCCCTTATGGATTGTGACACTCCAAGGACAGAAGGATGTCCTGTTGGAGGTATAAACATGCCCTGGAATGAGGGGAGTCCTGTTGTGAGGACTCCACGTAGGATTATGGGCCCACAATTTTCAAGAGAGAACGAGAAAATAAGGCAGGCGCTCCCAGAGTGAGAGGCGGCTCACTTGTGAGAATTGAGGCAGACGAGTATTGGACGGGGGCTGGCAGTGGAAAAGGCAGGGACAGAAGGAGAGAATGGCTCACGATCTGGGGAAGCTCCAAGTGGGGGGACATCCCAGGAGCTGATGCCCAAATGCTCAGAATCAAGGCAGCAAAATGTAAGGTTTTTTTCTGTGGCACAAAGGAGAGACAGGAGAGAAACGAAGGGAACCTTTAGTGCTTGTTGTGGGAGTGTTGCTAAAGAGAAGCAGCTTGCAAGGGGTAGAGACAAAGGAACAGGGTATTTACTAGGTCAGGCTGGGGGTGGAGTTTACATGGGTGGTCAGGGTGACATAATGCACACTGGTTGGAGGAGGTTAGGCATGCAAGGAGGAAGCTGTTAGCCAGGGAGAAGAAAAAGAAGTGACAGGTTGTTGTCTTGGGGCCTCATGCCATGTTAACTGACCACCATGATGACTTGATAGATTCTTGTAAAGGTGTAAACCTATCATTTGTATGTGTCTCATATTTCTGTCAGTCCACTGATTTGTTATTTGATTTTTGTGTGTGTGGTACTGGGAATTGAACTCAGGACCTCATACTTGTCAGGCAGGTAATCATACCAATGAGCTATATTCCCAACCCCAGTCCACTGATTTGGAGACACTCAGCTCTGGCAGAGAGTTAATCTTCTGATGAATGAGTGAACAAATGAATGAATGAATGAGTAGATGGGCAGATGGATGGTTATATCTGCTTTGTACCTACTTAGTTTTGATTGAGTCAGAAGAGAATCAAATGGTCCCCTTGGTGTGTTGAGCTCCAGAAAGAAGCTAGAATAAGATTTCATCCCTGCTCTGGAGTACTTGTGGTTAAAAAATACAAGGCATATGTTGAATTCCTCAAACTTGGGTTGGTCAGTCAGTGTCTGGTGGGCTTTTGTTCCTTCTTGGGTTCAAGACATTAATACAGTTGTCCTTTCCCTATGGAGTTCATGGCCCAAAGCTTAGGGATATGGATCTTTGCCACACAAGGGGACAACAGCATGACTGGGATATGGTCAGAGTGCAGGGAGCTTGCAGGTAGGAGGTAGAACTAATAATGAAGGCCTTAGTTACTGTTCTCATTGCTGACACATAGTGCCTGCCACTTGTACCTCTAAGGAGGAGAGACTTATTTGGGCCCACAATCTGTAGAGGTTTCAGTCCCTAGGTAAGCTGGCTGCAAGGCAGGGCCGCAGGGCAGAAGGGAAGAAGCTCCAAGCAATGGAGACAGGGAGCAGAGAGGGGTCAAGTCCCCAGGGAGCCTTCCCCTCAGACCTCATCTTCCAACACCACATCTAGCTAGCCGTACATTCATCGGTGGGCTAAGCCACCGGTGAGCCCCAGGCCTCATGACCCAGTCACCTCCCCAGAGCCTCACATGTGAGTGTGTAAGGCTTTGGGAGGACATCCTGCTGTAAACCGTAACACTAAACATCGGATTATGGGCCAGGAAGAACAAATTCTTATACATTTCTATTGGGCATGACGAGCAAGTCAAGAGACGGAGAAGTAGCCAGTTTCTCTTTCTTTTCCTTTCCTCTTCTACCCTGGGTGACCCCATGGCAGAGGCAATGCTGTAGGCCCTCTGAGTCCTTTTACTTTCATCTGTGGGGTACGAGGGAAGATTTTCCCAGCACTGCTAGCAATGTGGATGGATCCATGGTACTGTGTCGGGTCAGCAGGGCATGGGAGGAAGTACAGCCCTCGCTTCCAGGCCAGACACAAGCCCTGCTCTAGCCCCGCCCCACCCAGCGTCCACTCCCTCTCCTCCCTTCCACAGTGACCTCACCAGTCACATGATAAATGTGGCGATGCCATCAGACAGAAGGAGCTTGGTTGCTCAAGTCATCACTCAGAGAAACCTGCCCAGAAAGCTGGCCATATCACAGCACTGGCAGTGATATGAGTCCCTGGGATGGGAGTTTTATCTGTTCCTGAAGAAAAGCATACTCCATCCTGCACCAATTTCCTTCTTGACTGCTTTACTGATGTCTAACGTGCCTGCTATCCCGCTCACCCATGTAAAGTGCATTCTCTGTGGCTCTTATGGTATTCCCAGGCGTGTAGAGACATCACAATTTTGTAAAATTTTCATCATCCTCCGAAAGAATCACTATAGTCATTAACCTTGCTTTAGACTCAGCCCTCCACTGCTAGGCAACCAGCAATCTCTCTGTCACTATTGAATTGTCTCTTCTGAATAATTCACATATATGGATGCATAAAATATATGACTTTTGAGACCGGCTCTTTTAGTATAATGTTGCAAGGAAATGATGCAGCCATCATTCACTATCACTCTTTTTTATTATTTTTGACATTCTAGTGGGCACGAAGTGGTATGCTATTGCAATTTTGATTTCCATTTCTCTACCAACAAATGATGTTCAGGTTTTTCCCCTATGCATATTTTCATATTATTATTATTTCTTTGACTTTTTTTATATTTAGTACAGGTTCTACAGGGTCTCACTACACAGATCAGACTCAGTGATCCTCCTGTTTTCAGGCTCCCAAGTGCTGGCATTACAGGTGCAGGCCACCACACCCAGTCTCAGTCAACTCTCAGCATGCCCCAAGGGCGGGACTGGTACTGCACCTCAGGGATGGAACTCTAGTCCCTGTGCCTGCCGAAGGGAGCACTTGAATGCAATGAGCTTTCTGGCTGGCCCAATATTATTTTTGAAAGTTGGTAGAATTCCAACTGGAGAGCCATACAAACCTGGGCTTTTCTCTATTAGGGAGTTTCTAATTACTACTGTAATCTCTGTTTTCAGTTTATTTCTTCCTGGTTCAACCTTAGTGCATTTTATTTTTCTAGGATTTTATCCAGTCTGTGTGGGTTATCAAATTTGTAGACATACAGTTGTTCAAAAATCATCCCAAGCCAGGTGTGGTGGTGCATGCCTGTAATCCCAGCACTCAGGAGGCTGAGGCAGCAGGATTGTTGTGAGTTCGAGACCAGCCTGAGCTACAAAGGCCAGCCTGAACTGCATAGTGAGACCCTGTCTCTAAAAGACAAAAAAAAAAAAAAAAAAAAAAAAAAAAAAAAAAAAAAAAAAAAAAAAAAAAAAAAAAATCAGCCTATATTATTTTTTTGCTTTGGAAACATCTATTGGATGTCTGTTTGTTTTTGAACCTATATACATTATGTATATATATTATGTTATTATGTATATATATATTTTTGTTTGTTTGTTTGTTTGTTTTGTTTTTGAACTGGGATTGAACTCGGGCCCTTGTGCTTGCCAGGGAAATGCTTATTCCACTGAGCAATCTTCCTGGCCCCTGAATTTATATATTTGAGTTTTATTTTTTCCCCTTAGTCTACCTAAGTGTTTGTCAGTTACTTAGATAGATAGATATCTGCTAGGTCCATTTTGTCTAAAGTGGTGTTAAATTCTAGTATTTCCTTATTAATTTTCTTCTTGGTTGATATATGTGGAACATGTTTTAAAGTACCCCACTCTTTTTTTTTTTCTGTCTTTTCTTTTTTTTTTTATTAACAAGCAAAATAATTAAAAACAAAACCACAACAATCTTAAAGTTGAAATAGCAGTAGATCAAATTTCTGTTGGAATTCAGATGTACCTGGGGTACGTGCTCTCTCACTGGGAGGCAGGACACAGGCACATGACTGTGACCTTAGGTATATATGTGACCAAGAAGAATCAGAAATGGAAACCACCAGAGAAGAGACAGCACCAAGAACTTTTCATCACGCAATCCCAAAGCGCTCTGCTCTTTTCCTTTTCTTTGCCTCTGTATCCTCTGTGGTTCCAGTTCCAGCTGAACTTGTGACAATCCCAAATCGCTCCTTCCTCTTTTTCAGCTTCTCATCATCTTTAGACTTTCTAGAGATTGAAGAGACATTCAAACCAAATCTTTGTGCTCTTTCCTTTAGCTTATCCAGGTTAACCATAGGCTTGGTATCAGATGACAGACCTTTTGTTGGAACTGAGGAAATACCAAACCTGGCTGCACGAGCAGCTTTCTTGCTTTCCAAGCTCACAGGTACATTAAATCGTTCAGCCCTCTTTTGCATTCTCTCAGTCTGTGGCATCTCAGATGCAATTTTTACCACTTTTTTCTCTGATGCCACATCAACCGTGTTTTCAGGAGGTTCTTCTCTGACAGGCAGCTCTACGGGCTTTGGTTCTTCTTCCTCTGTTTCGTCTCCCAGTACATCTTCTTCATTTGCCTCCTCTTCGGCATGCTCTTCAAGATATGCCTGGAGCCTGTTGATGAGATCTTGTTTTATTCCTTTGGTCTCTAAACCACGTGCAAGACATTCTTGCTTTGGTTCTGCAAGCGTCAGTTTATGAAGCTCCACCGTCTCTGCTGCCATCTTGCTATCCTGCCACTACGCAGGCCCCCCCTGGTTTCCCAAGTTTCCCACTCTCACTGTAGTCCAATCTGTTTTTCCCTCATGCCCATTAATATTTGGTTTATATATTTAGGTGTTCTGTTATCGGGTGCATTATATATTTGTACTTAGGTCTTCTTGATGAATTCAATCATTTATTGCAAAAGAATGACCTTTTCCCTCTTGTGACAGTTTTTTGACTTGATGTACATTTTATCTGATGTAAGCATAGCCGCTTCTGCCCATTTTGTATATCATTTGGCTGAAATGTCTTGCATTCTTCTCTCTTGGTTATGTGTGTGTAATGGGCAGAATTAGTGCTCTTATAGGTGCTGTATTAAATCAAGTTAGAGCTTGGGTTTTCAGATTGGTTTGTCTACTCTGTGTACTTTGATTGGTGAATTTATTTACATTCAAAGTAACTGTTGAAAGGAATACATTTATTATTTCCATTTTACAATTGTTTTCTTATTGTGTTTGTAGACAATTTGTAGCATTCTTCTCTTATTGTTTGTCTTTGTGATTTGGTGAGTCCTTTAGTACTGAGGTTTGATTTCTTTTTCTTTGTGTATACACTTAAATATTTTACTTTGGAGTGCTCATATGACTTGGATAAGATATCTTATAATTATAATAGGCAATTTTACTCTGCTAACAACAAAATTGCATACAAGAATTGAACTTTTCCTTTGTTAGCTAAATTGTATTTTTTTATATCATAATCTACATCTTTATGGGATGTATTTTTTATTGTAACTGTCATTATTTTTGAGTGTTTTGACTGTTTTTTTTTGGGGGGGTGGAACCTGGGATTCAACTCAGGCCCTTGTGCTTGCCAGGGAAGCACTTATCCCACTGAGCCATCTTCCTTGTCCCTGAGTGTTTTGACCTTTAATCTTAATACTTCAGATACATGCTTTCTGGAGCACCCCAAAAGAGTATTGGAGTCAAACTGTGCATTTGATTATATATTTATCTTTATTAGTGTATTTTATGCTTATAAATATATACATTTTTATTCTAGTAATTAGTATCCCTTTGGCTCTCCTTGAATTCACTCAAGGATTTCTTATAAGGCAGGTCTTGGGGCTATGAGATCCATTTTTTTTTTTTTTAAATCTAGAAATTACTAATTCTCCATTCCGGAGGAACAGTTCATTGAGTAAAGTACTCTTGGTTGGTTTGTTTTGCACTTTGAGTATAATATTTCACTCTTTTTGTCTGTAATGTTTGTCTTGAGAAATCTGTTCACAGTCTAGTGATAGCTTGTTTTATGTGTGATTTGCTATTTCTCTTTTGTTGCTCTTAAAATTGTTTATTTTACTTTGATTGCGGATAGTTTACTTAGAATGTGCTAATGAGAGAAGCTTTTTCAGTTGATTCTGGGGAGGGGGCTTGTTAAGTTTATGTATGTGGATGTCCATGACTTAGGAAATTTTCAGCAATATTAAACTTTCTATTTCTATCTTTGCCATTTTTACTTATGAAACTCTCATAATATGCTCATTTTTGATTACTTAATGGTATCCTATAAACAGTCCTCTCTTTCATTCTGTTTTCTCTTTGTGGTACATTTAAAGTTGAGATAATAGTTTAAAAATTCAATTTCTGGGCCTGGGGAGATGGCTCAGTGGAATAAGTGCTTCCCTGGCAAACACAAGGACCTGAGTTCAATCCCCAGTTTCACCAAAAAAAAAAAAAAAAAAAAAAAAAAAAAAAAAAAAAAAAAAAAAAAAAAAAAAAAAAAAAAAAAAAAAAAAAAAAAAAAAAAAAAAAAAAAAAAAAAAAGAAAAAAGAAATAAATTTATGCTATTGCTTTAAAATCTTTCCTTTTTGGGGCCAGGGAGATAGCTCAGATGAATAAGTGCTTGTCTGGCAAGCACAAGGGCCTGAGTTCAATCCCCAGTTCCACCAAAAACAAAATAAAAAAAAAAATCTTTCCTTTTTGATATAGATATTTATAGCTTGGAGTTTCTCCCTGACAACTGCTTTGAATGCATTCATTAAGTTTTAGAACACTATGTTTTCATTTTCATTCATCTCAATATATGTTCTAATTTCCACAGCAACTTCTGGTTTGACTTATGTTCCTGAATACATTGTTTAATTATTACATGTTTGTGAATTTCCCAAATTTTCTTAGTCATTGATTTTTAATTTTATTATACTAGAAGGATATTCTTTGTATGTATGATTGGAGTCCTTTTACATTTATTGAGGTTTGTAGGCCTGGGGAGTTGGCTCAGTGGAATAAACGCTTCCCTGGCAAGCGCGATAGTCTGAGTTCAACCCCCAGTTCTGCCAAAAAAAAAAAAAAAAAACTTGTTTGTAGCTGAGCATATCATCTGTCCCAGATAATGCCACAGTTGTACCTGAGAAAAATTCCCAAGTGCAGCTGCTGTAGTATTCAGCTGCTGTTGGGGGAAGTGTTTTGTAGATATCTGTTGGGTCTAGAGGGCTTGATAGCATTGTTCAGTACTTTTATTTTACTGGTAGTGTTATGTTTATTTCTTTCTATACATTATTAAAAGTAGGGCACTGAATTCTCCAACTACTATTTTTGAAATCTTTATTTTCTCTTCTATCCCATCAGATTTTGCTTTTTACATTTTGGGGGTCTGTTGTGAGTTTTACATGTTTATATGTTTTTATTCATGTTAGCTGTTCGTCACCATCATAAATGCTTGACCCAGATAGTTGATAGAGCAAAGGTTTATTCTGGCTCACAGTTTTAGGGGGTCCAGTCCATGGTCAGGTGTACCCATTTGCTTTTGGTCTGTGGTAGAGCTGCCACATAGCAACAGTGGGGAGTGCACGGTAGAACAAACCACTTACCCTATTGGCAAGGAGAGAGCTGGGGTCCCACTATCTCCTTCAAGGACACTCCTCCAATGACCTGAAGACCTCCTGCTTGACCCTACCTCCTAATAATTTTACTACTAAATACTGTGGGGACCAAATTTTTAATACATGGGCCTTTGGGGACATTTTTGTCAAAACTATAGCAATCAATACTGTGTTTTGATAGACCAAGTGTTTTATCATTACAAGATTTATTCATTGTCTCTAGTAAAAATTTTTTGTTGTAAGTTCAGTTTTGTCTCATATTAGCATAACCAATCCAGCTTTCCTTTGCTTACTGTTATTGTCCTTTTACATTGATCCACTTGTGTCTTTAAATATAAAACAGATCCTCTTACAGGCAGTACATGGTTTGGACCTTTTTTTTTTTTTAAATCCATTCTGACAATCTATGTCTTTTAATTGAATGGTTTAATACATTTGTTTACTATGATTTTAACTGTAACTTGCCTGCCTTTCTATTTTCCATGTCATATATTTTCTTTTATTGTCTTTTTTTGTATTAAGATAATTCTAATGTGCCGCTTTAATTCCCTTGTTTCTTCATATATTTTTACCATTAACATTTTAATTTATAGTAGTCTAGTATGTAACTTGATTTTAATAGTGTGCTATTAAAGCTATGCTCCTGTATAGCTCTGTTCCTTCCTCTGTACTTTACGCTCGTTATAAAAATAATAACCAATTATCATATCAATTACCGTTCCTTAAATACTCTAGTTAATTCTTAAAATAACCTGATGTTACATTTATTCCCATCTTATAAATGATGAACCTGGAAAATAGTGTAACAAATAACATCTCTAAGGTATTATTATTATTATTATTTTAGTACAGAGTCTATAGGGCCTTCAGGGTCTCACTATGTAGATCAGACTTACAGTGATCTTCCTGTGTTCAGCCTCCCAAGAGCTGGGATTACAGGCCCATGCCACAATTGCCCTCTCAGCACGCTCCAGGGATGGGGCCAGCACAGCACACTGGGGATTGAACCCCTGCCTAAGCAGGCACTTCAATCTGCAGAGCTATTTGAATGGCCCTCTAAGGTATTATTATGGTTTAATTTTTTTTTAATTTATGTACTTGGTATAGGGTCTCATGATGTAGCTCTGATTCATAGTGACCCTCCTGTTTTCAGCCTCCCCAGTGGTGAAATTATATACGCGCACCACCATGCTGGACTTGGTCACCAGCTCAGTGCACCTCAGGGAGGGCTGGTGCTGCGTGTGGGACCAGGATTCCAACTTGTGCAGGTCTCCTGCACTTGCCTAAGCAGGTGCTTAGTCCACTGAGCTATCTTGCCAGCCCACTGTGCACGCAGAGTCAAGGCTTTGGAAGGGTGATTGGATCACAGGGCTGTGATATTCTTCAGTGAATTAGCCCACTGATGAGCTGAAAGCCAACTGTGATACTGGGAGGTGAAGCCCGGTCCGAGGTGGTGGAGCACTTGGGTGCGGCCTTGAAGGGTCTGTCTCCCTACCTCTTCCCTTGAGCAGGCCCTCCACCTCCCACTACCATGCCAGCAGCTGTGACTCCTTTGCCTGCTACATGACTTTGAATCAGCCAACTACGGACTGGAACCTCGACTGACCAGGAGCCCAGATGAATCTGCGTGCTTCACAGTTATAGGAGGCAGGCGCTGCGTCAGGGATGACCAAGTGGGAAGACTGACGTCACGGCTTTGAACAGGGTAGATCTTGAGTTCAAACAGAAGTCTTCTTGACCTCATTTATCTTTGTTATTAGCCACCAATACTTCTTTCTTTCCTTCTCTTCATCAGGATGACTTATCAAGCCTCCACCACTGAGCTCCTGCCAGTTTATACAGAGCTGGTATTTCATTCTTTCTCTCTTCAACAAGAGAGACATTTATTTTTCTTTCACATGTAAGTGGAATACAGAGACTTCATAGATGGCACAAGGTTTTATTAGATTGGGGCCTAAACTCTTTCTGTCTTGTTGCCCTGATTGTAGTTTTTAAATCTCTTTCCTTCTACTTTGTCCTTCCACTTTTGAAAACAAGTATTAGTTGACCAATAATTCTGAACCTACAATGTGTGGTATATAATATGACATTTAGAAGTACCATATGTGTATATTGTGGAATGGGTAAAGCTAGCTAATTAACGTTATACTTCATATATATTATTCCTTTGCTATGAAAATATTTAAAAATCTCAGCAATGTCCAAGTGTACATTGTTATTAACTCTATTTACCATGTTGTAGGATAGATGTCTTTTTTTTTTTTTTTTTTTTTTTTTGCAGAACCGGGGATTGAACTCAGGCCCTGGCACTTGCCAGGGAAGTGCTTATTCCACTGAGCCATCTCCCCAGCCCCTAGGATAGATATCTTGAGGTCATTCTTCCTATCCATCTGAATAATTTGACTCAAAATTTCCAGTCCCGCAGCCTCAACCCTAGTAACCACCACTCTTCTCTCCTTTTAAGAGAAAAAAATTTTAAGATTCTTCTTGCAGGTGAGATCATGTTATTTCTTTTTCATGCCTAGAAGATAGAGGAAGGAAAGATGAAGGTTAGAGGAGGACAGACAGTGGACAGAAGGAGGTAGAGTAGTGCTTCATTCTGTCTACATGCCACAGTTCCTTGGTCCATTGATCCATTGATGGATACTTACATAGATGTCATATCTTGGTTATTATGAATAATGCTATAGTGAACATGGAAATGCAGATAAAAATGTTAATTCTTTCAATCCATGAAAATGGAAAATCTTCCCATTTACTTGTGTTCTCTTTAGGTCCTTTCATTATTGCTTTATGGTTTTCAGCATACAGATGTTTCCCTCTCCTTGGCTAAATTTATTCCTAAGTATTTGATTCGGGGGTGCTCTCTTAGTTAGTTTTCTCATTGCTGAGATAAAATACCTGACATTCAAAGTTAGAAGGGGAAAGGTTTATTTAGCTCCCATTTGTAGAGGTTTCAGTCCATAATCAAGTGGTTCCAAGTCAGGGTGGCTTGGCAGAGGGGAACCAGTCACAGGGCCCTCAAGGTAGCAAAAGCAGCTAGGGAGGCAGTAACAGTGTCTTTTTGCCCTGTCTAGGCTACTGGGGATCAGGGTGGTACCAAATCAATCAGTGGGCTCATTTAATAACCACACACCCCTAGCTCCAGCACTGCATCATGAATCAGTCACACTTGAGATCCATCCACCTCTGAAAAAGTCCCACCTATGACCACATGAGGCTCAGGGGACATCTAAACACAAACCCTAGCAGTAGCTATTACTAATGGAATAGGATTTTTTTCCTTTTCAGATAATTCTTATTTATTTATTTATTTATTTATTTATTTATTTATTTATTTATGGAACTGGGGATTGAACTCAGGCCCTTGCGCTTCCCAGGGAAGTGCTTATTCCACTGAGCTATCTCCCCGGCCCCGGCTTTATGCACTTATTAACATACGGTACATCTCTGTATGCTATGTGCACATCAATAGAGACTTAATATTTTTCTTATACAGTTTCCTTTTAAGTCAAATGGATGTTAAAGGAGTTAACAAACAAAAGATCAATTATACCGTCCTTTGCATTTCCTTAGGGATGATTATTTCTTGAGTCTTTGCCACCTCTCCTCTCTGCCTCTCCTTTTGTTCCTCTTTGCTTTCCAATTCCTCTTCTTTCCCCCAGTTTCAAATATCTTTTCCTCTCATCCTGCACGGGCCTGTAAGAAGTTTACTTCCCGTTTATGCACCCGCTGAGCTCCGACACAGCTCAAAATCACTGTTCCCAGGTTGTCTTCTCTCTCTCCCCGCAGCCCAAACACAACACATTCTATTATGAGGTCATTTATTTCCCATGTCATGGGAATGAGATTCACTTGAAAGCAGTACCTCTAGGCGGTAACCTCTCCCGTGTGTGGTCAATGCTAGTCAATTTCACACAGTGAGTAAGCATTAAATAAGGCTGTTGTCCTCATGAGCAGACATAGGGCTCTGGCAGGGAGGCTGTAAAACACAAGGTAGACTAGTAATGCATTTCTGGTAGGGGCAGACCACCAGAGCTGGCCATTCACACTGCATTATTCAGGGCCACTGTTAAATGACTAATCAATTGTGAATTGGAGTTCTGAGCCATGTATCACTTATTTGTGGCATGGTGTCACCATTAATCATGTTCTGGAATGCTGAGAAAAGACTGCAGTGAGCTAAGGTTGGAGGTCTAAGGTTTCTTGAAACCAAGCTTATTTAACGATATTCATGAATAGATGACGTGTTGTTGTAGTTGGACTTTGGCGTCAGTCCAATTCCGTCGCTGGCCCACGGGATAGATAGCTGCCCAGGTGGCAAGCTTTCTGGAAAATGGCAGCTAGTATTCAGTGTGAGTCTGGGGAGAAGTACATACAGCGCATGTTGTATTTTTTAAGGTCTACACCAAGAAGAGGTTTAAGATTTCTCCATAAAATTCTGAAGTTGTTTTAGGCTGAGGAGAAAAGTCAGATTTCCCTGCAGTTTGGAACTTCTTGGGGTCTTACTGGACAAAATATTGACCTAAACATGAGAGTCAGTTTTGGAGAGACCAAGCACAAAGACAGCTTGGAGTTGCAGAAACTTCTGCTTTCTCAGAGATTTCTAATACTCTATGATTGTCATGAACAACAGTAACGCTGACTCCATCTCTGTGGATCTCACAGGCACTGTTCTGTGTGTTCCGTAGATACTAACGTAGACAGCTCAGTTTTCCAGAGCAATCCTTCCTGGTAGGTTGCATCACTACTATTTTAAGCTGAAAAAGCCATGCACCATGTGGTTCACCTGCGGCACTGAACACACAGATTCCAGAGGTTCCAGAAAGTATCTTGGTGTCTATCTGCTGTTTCCATATATTCACCCATGGGATTAGTTCTTCCCCTGGCTCTGGATGAAAACTTTGGCTCCATAAAATTCCTAGACTCTCTTAAATAATAAAAATGATAGCTCTCTAGTCACCATCTTAAATCAATTTAAATTCCAAGCTATGATTTCAATGCAGTAGTTAAAATACTTGGTTGAGCTTCATTTGAAGTTGAAACAACTTCTCCTCCTCTGGCTTGGGCAGGAACCTTGCTCACAGGATGGGGCCCATGATAGCACTCTTGGAGCTTTCCTTATCTGGGTTCTGTTCTGCTGTGAGCAAAGAAGAGGAGAGGGGGACCAAGAAAGTCCCCCCCCCCGACAGATACAGTCAGCTTCTATGCTGTGGGTTCATTATCCATGGGTTCAACTAACCATGGATTGAAACCATTTGGAAAAAAAACTGCATCTGTACAGAATATTGTGGATTTTTGCTAGTTGTTATTTCCTAAACAATACACTATTACAGCTTTTGACATAGCACATACATTGCACTAAGTCTCATGAATAATTTAGAGATTATTTTAAGAATTTGGGAGGATGTGCATAGGTTTTATACCAATATGACACTGGTTTTATATGTGGGACTTGAGCCTCCTTGGATTTGGTATCTGTGGAGACGTTTCTGGAACCAGCCCCCATGGATCCTAAGAGATGGCTGCGTTGATGTGGCTATAAGCATTCTTTGGGCCCCATACCTGCTTCAAATTGCCTTTCCCTCCAGAGCACTTCTGTAAGTTGTTTGCAGATAGAGCCGCATCACCCATCATCCCTGGGACCTCTTACCTGTAAGGCTGCGGTGGCAGACATGCATTCCCCAGTGGTGGCCATTGCTTCTTCATCTGTTCTGGGATGCTGGCTATTGTAGTTGGTGGGCCCTGTTGTGGTTCCTTTAGGACACAGACCTCTTAGAGCCCAGTCTACTCTATGCCACCACTTTTTCACACATGGTCCATACACTCTTGGTTCTCTACACTCCAGAAATATAGGCGATTCTCCTTCAATAGTCTCTGTTTTGCTCTGCCCTCAAGGTGGCTTGGCTGCCTGCTATGGATGCGCTTTGTTGTGTCCCGCCAAATCCGTATGCTGAAACCTTAACTCTCAGTGGGCCTATATTTAGAAATAGGAGGCAGTTAAGGTTAAAGGAAATCCAAAGAACAGGGCCCTCATCATATAAGATTCATGTCTATATGAAAAGTGACACCCAAGAGCTCCTCCTCTCTATGGGGGTACCTGGGAAAAATGCCACCTCAGGACCTTGCAGCTATATCAGAAAGACCCTGTTTGCCAGAGACTGAGTGCTGCCAGACCTTGCTATGGGACTTCCAGCCCCCAGAACTGCGAGGACACATTTCTGTTGTTTAGGTCACCCAGTCTGTGGCTTTTTGTTCCACAGCCTGAGAAAACCAAGACATGGCCTGTTTGTCACCTTCTAGCTTTCTCGGGTATGAGCCAGGCTCCAGTCCACAGTGGTGTTCAAAGCTCAGGAAGTCAATCCTCTGTGAGGTCCCCTTGCAGCCTTGTTGCTAGGCATGGGAGGAGTGGGAGGCTCTATCCCGTGACTGGCCTGATCCGTTGTCTTGATGCCAACCCAACCTTTCATTGTCACATCATAGAATACACAGCTGCCAAGATTGTAGATCCACCATGGGAATCCAGGTCTGACTGTGATTTATTGTCTCTTCTCAGCTCTACCCTCTGCAGTGGAAGGCCTCCAGACAGTCAGCTCCTCAGAACAGGGCTGTGTCTGCTGCCGTGTTTACCACTGTATTTCCTCACTCCTGGTGTGCTCCACCCAGAGTCCATGCTGTTGTGCAGTAGGAATTGCCACATGGGTGGCAGCTGAAGCAGAATCAGGGCCATAACAAAAGCTCAATATTCTTGTTAAAATTATTCAATGGAACAGAGAGGCCAGCTCCCCAGTGCCAGAATGAGGGACTGGGAGTTTCTGGAAGCTGCCGTGGCCCTCCAGCTGTGCCAGGGTTGGTTCAGCGAGGAAGCTCCCAAGATACACAGCTGGGAAGTGTTAGCACCTGGACATTTCCCTTTGGGACAGTGGGACTGTTTCCATCTAGGTCTGCCTTCCTCTTCTCCTCTGCTTTCTTTCAGGCCTGCACAAACTATCTCCTCTACTCTGAGGCTCTAATCTCACCCGTCCCCAAAGGTGGCCCTCAGAGACAGGACCACATGGCTGTGAGCTAGCAACAGGTAGTCAGAGGGAGCTACTGGCCCTGTTGCCTCAGGAGAAGAGACTCCGCCCTGGGCCTGTTTGTCAGAGAGGGGAAAGCTGTGGCTTGGTAGTTCAGCCATGGCCCTGGGCTGATGTAGGAGGGGGAAATTAGGCACAGTCAGGTCAAGGGGGTGAAAGTCACTGCTATGTCACTTTCATCCCTAATGTGCTGTGTGATCTCAGCAAAAGTCTGTATTCTCTAAACAAGCCTGGGGTGGGGAGCCTGGGATCTAATGCTTTGCATGTGTACACTGTGAGGAATAACAAGACGGGCTCCACGGAGCATATTTTGTCTTTGAGGGACAAACAGTACAAGCTATTTATTTTAAGAGCATGGCTTAATCAGCTCGCCCAGCTTATCCCAGAAACACCCCTAGCTAAGCTGGCACAGTCTATGCAGAAACAACAAAGTCCAATTAAGTGTCCTTTTCTGCCTGGAGCCCAGATAGCCTCCTTCCAGTGGAAGACAGATGCTGTTGGTCTGGCATTCAAGGTCATGAATATCTACCCATGACTATCTCTTGAACCCATTCATCCATCCAGAGGTCTTTATGGGTCCCTGCGTCTGCTCCAGGCTTTGTGGTGGGCCCTGGAGGTGCAAATCTGGAAACGCATTGGTCTCTGAGTCTCTGGCTTCTACTCCTGCCCTCTTCACAGTGCTGCACTCTCTGTACCAGTAAATTGCACCCATGCCTGTTTTCCTGCAGTTTGTCCCTTGCTGCTCAGAATGGCCTGTTTTTGTCCTCTATGTGCCAAACCTTACTGCTCCGTCAGGTCCCAATTTTTCATGGGCTCCATCATGCATTAGGAAGTACCCTTGCTATAGCGCTGCAAGCTGTGAGGACAGAGCGGGCCTCCCTGGTCTTACCTTCTCTGTATTGAATGTGGCTGCCTGCTCTACAGTGTGACGGGCTGCGTTACTCTCAGGGAGTGTCATTGCCCATGGCTGGAGGATCTCATTTTCCAGTGTTTCATCCATTCAGCAGCCTCCAGCCCCAGGCCCAGCAAGCTGAGCTCCTTTAGGCCTTGGGGCACTTGCAGTTCTGACAAGTTAACGTGTATCATGGCCTTACAGAAAGCTAGGGCCTGTGGTGTGCAGACAGAAAGTACAGAAGACCCCAGGAATGTTATGTGAAGAGATAAACAGAGCAAACAGTTGTGGTTGCTTTGTTAGGTTTGTTTTTCAAAGAAGAAAGAGGAAGAGTCAGATGTGTTGTTCAACTTGACTGGAGCCAGCTGAAGGGGAGAGGAAGGAGCAAGAAGAGCGAAGTGGAGTCTGCAAAGGGGCCAAGGGTTACTCTCCTTAATCATTCGTAATGGTGTCATAGCTACATGAAGCTGAAGCCATTAGGGGCTGCAAGAATGAGTCACTGAGGTAGAAAGATACATTGTAATGAAGCCAATCACTGGGCCACTGGCTTTACACATTCAAGCTTAGACATTTCCCAGAGTGTCACTGCAGGATCGAGTGTGGCTACTGACGGGGTTAGTAAAGAAGCCAGGATGGTCCCAAATGCTTCAGTGCCCCCAGGATGGCCACAAGCAGGGATGACCAGCAACACACTCAGCAGCAGTGAGGTGATGGCTCTCTGTCTCCCTGAATGGAATCCCTCATGTTGCCACGAGCCAGAGATGCCTGATGGATGGGCCCTGGAGGAATAGTGCTTTTACCTACCCAGGTCCCTATGAGGAGGTTTGTGCTCACTAAATGAGCCAAGAAGAAAGCAACTGCTGCGCAGAAGGAGCCCATGGCTTAATGGGGTCTATTAGGCTGTTCTGTGGTTTGGGGTTTTGCAAGCGGAACAATACAATACAGGACACACATTTATAAGATTACTTATAATAATCACCCGAAGAATCATATACAAAATGATAGTTCAGGAAATCTGTCTATACACTGAAGACCAAAGAGTCCAGTTGCGGGCCTGGGATCCCATGGCAATTCCTGCATGAGCCCAGCTGAGGGATCTGAACTGGAGCCAGGAAGTGACACTCAAGGTAAGGATCAGAGCTTCCCCAAAGGCACCACAGCCATCCTCAGCAACAGTGAGGTCCTGAGCTCCTCCAGTGATGAAGAAAACCAAGTCTCCATCAAGAAAGCCAACATAACATAACAAGCTTCCCCACGAGGCTGGACAGTGCACCCTCTTCCCCTCTGGAGCCAGAAAGTGACACTCAAGATGAGGACCAGAGCTCCCCCAAAGTGAGCAGTAGCTATTCTCAGTGACAATGAGGCCCCAAGCTTCTCCAACAAGAACATCTGGATTCACCAGGAAAGCCAGCATGACAAGGTCCTTCAGCAGAATAGCCCAGGAGAACCAGCAGCTTCCAACAGCATCTCTTCTGTTCTAGTTCTGCCTCTTATGCTGCTGGCAACAATCTCCTCCACACCCAGCACCTCACTGGTTTAGTTCAGCTGGGTGTTCCAAGTTGACCACCAGTTGGCAGTCTACCACAATGTATATTCTCAGTACTATAACAAAATACTTGATACTGGCTACTTATGAAGAAAAGGAGTTTTTAAGTGTGCAGTTTGGGAGATTCAAGGGCATGGTGCCAGCACTGGCTTGACTCTGGTGAGGATTCATTGGCTGGGTCAAATGGTGGATACTGTCATGGCAGAGCATGTATGAGAGGAAGAGAGCACATTATGAAACAGGGAGTGAGGGAGCAGAGAGAAACCCTTCTTACTCTTATAACAACCTTCTCTTGTTGGAACTAACTGGGATCCCCTGAGAATCACATCGGTCCTTTCTGAGATTCTTGTCTGCAGTGATCTAATTACCTCCTTCTCAGCTCCATGCCTTAGAGACCGGTTACCACCCCACATCACCACCCTGGAGATGAAAGCTCCATCCCCCAAAGCCCTGGAGGCAGACTCAAGCCACATCCTAACCAGAGCATGGGAAACAGGCCGGCTGCTGAGGACTGGATGGCTGTCAGTAGTGAGCATGCAGCTACATGGACACCAAGGAAGGTGGCCAGAAGTAGGTTGAGTAAGGAAAGATAGATCAGGGAACAGCATGCAGAAAGGCCGGAGCTACCCGAGTGCTCGAGTCAGGCATTGCAAATGTGGCCTATACAGCATTGCATGCTAAGTATTTTAGGTTTTATAGATTATGCAATCTCTGTGTTGTTTTTAGTCTATGAAGTCTCCCAAAGTATCATGTGTTCATCAGCAGGTCTTCCAGAAGGTGACTGAGTCACAGGGGTGCCGTACACACTGGTAGATTCACCCATTGATGAGTTTATAGTGCGATGTGCTGTCCGGAGGTGGCCTGGTGGGACGTGGTCACTGAGGTGTGTGGCTACAAGGGCACATTCTTCTCCATAGCTCCTCCCTCCTCCTCACGCTGTGCTGCCTAGCTGCCCTGAGCTGAGCATATCTTTTCTCTGCCATGCCCTCCCATCATGTTCCTCCTGCCATGAGCACAGCCAGCCAGGGACTGACCCCTCTGAAGTCTGAAGCCAAAATCTCCCTTTTAAATTGGAGGCGTCAGGTATTTTGTCCCAGAGACAGGAGAGTGAGTGATAAATCCCCAGCCACTTAGCTGTAGCTTGTAAGCAAAAGCAGTCACAGACATAAACAGATGGGTCTGGATTGTGCCAATACATTTTTATTTTTAACAACAGACCATGGCAAGGATTTGCTGGTGAGCTTGCAGATACTTGGCTTAGAGAGCCGAGGGTTCTCAGGCAGGCATGAGGCAGATGCAGGAGAGGGGCAGAGGGACAGAACTAGGAGGGAAACAAGTTCCCTGAAGGGTGAGCTGGGCTCCACCCTGTGGGCTTTGGGAGTGAAGGGTGGGCTTTGAGCAGGCAGCAGTATAGATAGCCCTGTTGGAAAGTGTCTGAAAAGGGTTGTGCTGGTGTTGGTGTAGCAGCCAGCCACAGGGCCAACTAAGAATCTGTTGCAGTGGACCTTCACCAAAATAGTGTCATGAGATGAAGAAGAGTGACAGGCCCGAGGGAGTGTGACTGGACTTGAGGATATCCTGACTCTAGGCCAGTGCTCAGGCTTCTCACTTGTGGATAGACAGGTGGATCCAGAGAAGAGCTGTGGGTGGAGCAGTGACTCCCATCACCTGTGGCACACCATGGAGGAAGAAGCCGAGTGTCCTCTCCCTGGGTCAGTAACAGCTGAACTAAAGATGTGGAAGTGGCCTCTCACCATTAAGGATCTTCCTCCCTGTCCCGCTGGCACCTGCTGCAGATGATCTGTGCCTGAGTGTTTTGACAACTTCCTACTCATCCTTAATCTCTGAAGTTTCACTATGATTTGTGAAGCAAGAGCTTATATAACTGTTAATTTTGTTTGCTACAGTAGTAGCCCCCTCTTTTCCATGGTTTTGCTGTGTACTGTTCTGTAGTCCAAACATATGAAATGGGAAATTCTAGAAACAAGTCATAACTTCCAAGTGTTTCAGTGTTCTGTGTAGCATGCCTGGCCTGGAATACCAATCCTCCTCTTCTCCACAGTATCCACACTGTACATGCTACCTGCCTGATAGTCACTCAGTAGTTGTCTTGGTTATTAGATGGACTGTGTGGTGGGATTGTAGTTCAAGTAGCACTTACCTCACTCAATAGTGGCCCAAAGCAAAAGAGTAGTGATGCTGGCAATTCGGATATGCCAAAGAGAAGCCATAAAGAGCTTCTTTGGAGTGAAAATGTTCGTAATTAAAAAAAAATACTATTCTGAGTCTGCTTAGAACTGTGGCATATTATTATAATTGTTCTATTTGATAATTGTCATTCTCCTGTTTATAAATTAAACATTACAATGGGTATGTATACACAGGAAAAGCACAAGATACGGGGTTTGGTTTCAGGCATCCACTGGGAGTCATAGAACTGTCCCTAAAGGGAGACTATGGTATTTATATGGATAGTTTGTTTTTTTCTCCTTTTTATTTTCCTCTTTACTGGGGATTCAACTTATGGCCTTGCACACGAGAGGCCTACAGCTGAACTACATCCTTACCCTTCTGTTCTGTTATTTTGAGACAACATCGTACTGAGTTCCTGGCCCACCCCCACTTGGGATCCTGTTGCCCTAGCCTCCAAGTATCTGGGATTACAGCTGGGTGACACTGGGCCTGGCTTTGTAATGCCCCTTTATTTAAGGACTCATGTCTTCTCGTTTTGCACACCCTTAGTCATTACCACCTCAATTGCAGTTCTTTTGTTCTTGTCCTTGGAGCAATTAGTGGACAAAAGTTGATACTTCAAACTACCTTTGCTTTATCTGATTGGCATTTTTATTTCTTTTTATTCCTTTGTCTTTACTGCTTTCTAGATAAAGTTCTTCACAATTATCTTTCTTTTCTCTTTCCTTTTTTTTTTTTTTTTTTTTTTTTTTTGTGGAACCAGGGATTGAACTCAGGCCCTTGCGCTTGCCAGGGAAGCGCTTTCCACTGAGCTATCTCCCCAGCCCACAATTATCTTTCAATTCATGAATCGGTTGATTCCTTTATCCCTAGAATTCATCCAGTACTTTAGTTTTTACATTTTTGTGACTTTGCTTGTCAAGGCTGTTTCCAACCTTGTGGATACCTGGCTTTGTAATGCCTCTTTATTTAAGGACTCATGTCTTTGCATTTTGCACACCAGCCTTTTTTTCTGTTCTACTTTATTATTTTTTTTCATCATGATTTCCTGTTCTTTTAAAATGAATGCTACCCTGGGATGGGAAAATAGTTCAGTGGTCTAAGTGCTTGCCTGGCAAGTGCCAGGACCTGGGTTTGATCCCCAGTACCGCATGCCATGCTAGCCGCAGAATCCTGGTCACACTGAGCCAGCCACTGAAATCAGGCAGTGTGGTGCATGCCTGCAATCAGTGTGGTGCTGAGGAGGCTGAGACAGGAGGATCATACAAGTCTGCATTGTGTAGCGAAATCCTGCACCAAATAAATAGATAGTTAAAAAAAAAATGAAACGTGCGCTACCCCGGGCTTACATCTTTGCACACCCTAAACTAGCCTTGTAAGTGTTCATCTAACATTTGCACCTGGCTCTGTGCAGACAGATAATGTCTATCCATGCTGAACAGCCAGGGGAAGCCAAGAAGGGCCACTGGATGTGGCCCATCTGCCCAGCTTGAGAGGCATGGGCTTTGTCACAAGAGGTGACATTTGTGACCACTGCAGTGCCAGAGGCATGGGGTTCATCTGAGGGGACTTGTTTAGCAAGGCCTTCAGACGCTGAGAACTTGGCTTTG
This sequence comes from Ctenomys sociabilis, assembly GCA_004027165.1. Taxonomy (NCBI): domain Eukaryota; kingdom Metazoa; phylum Chordata; class Mammalia; order Rodentia; family Ctenomyidae; genus Ctenomys; species Ctenomys sociabilis. The sequence goes on along the minus strand of PVKA01002257.1, from coordinate 91,263 downwards.
CCGAGTTCAATTAGAAGGACAGGAGATCTGATTTCTTTCTGGGCAGAGGTTTCTTTATGCTGGATCCAGCGCCAGCAGCCCTATTAGTTTTGAACTGACTTGAATATTTTTCCCGATTTGGGCAGAGCCCCTTCTGTGCTGGGAGAAGGGTATAATAACACATTGTTAAGGCTGTCCCTGGACAGGGGCTATGCGTTGTTTCTCATCCCTTTGCCCACCTTTCACCACACTGCTCAATAAAAGTTTATTGATTTGCACTGTAAAATGGGTGGTTAATCTGTGAGTCATGTTGTAAATAGTTCATATATCATACTGCATGTTCCGATGGGCACTGCAACTGCTGTAGAAGCCTGGGTCCTAATCGAGCTGTGGCTATTGCTCCCGGGGGTGCAGGGACCCTGCTGAACTTGCTGTCCCATGCCAGCTTCCCTTGTGCATTGGGTGTCTGTGCACTCATGCCCACTCACAGGAAAGTACATAAAGAATAAAAATGCAGCATTGTACTGTAATATGTGTTTAGGTTGGAAAACAAAATGTTACAAGGACCATGAACACATAAAACTGACCCCGCCTTAACATTCCCCATACACTCTCTTCTTTCTCCTAAATCTCAGGTTGAGAAAATGGCATTTGGCTTCTGCTGGGCTTTCAGCAATAGTTTTATACAGCAATAGTCATCATTGTAAGCTGGCTTCGCTGTATATTATTTTTGCAATGTGTGAATACCTAGTGATCCTCGGATGAGACTTCCACAATTGCTGTTTCATAAGCATCCATTGACATGTTAAAACTAACCTCGCTGGCGAGAGAGCCAATCACTGGAGACGTGTCATGAGCCAATGGATTGTTGAGTGTGTGATTGGCACACACCACCAGGAGCTGGGAGTGATGCTCAGAGGCCGCTGACATGGCTAAAACACAGCCAGCTTGCAAGGTCCTGGGAGAGCAAGCGGAGAGCAGAGCAGCTTTGTAAAGGGCGTGTGCAATGGGAAGGTGCAGTGGACACTGCGGGCAGCTCTCCTCCGGGACACTGGGGCGTGGGTCCGCGGCGGAGGGCTCTGCATCTATTGTGGGGCTGCAGTCAGGCATGGATATGCATCTTAAGTGGCAGAGGACAGTGGGTAGGAGAGATGGATGCGGGATGAAGGAAAGAGAAGAAATAGGGAGCAGATGAGCAGAGAGAAGGGGCAGGAAGGGAGCACGCGAGCTGGCAAGAACAAGTGAGTGCAGGATGGGGGGAAGGCGAGGGAGCAAAGAACTTGCTGCAAGCTGACTCAGGGACTCTGTCCTTTCTTTGAGCCCTATCCAAGCCAGGCCCATGCCTGTGTGCCTGGCCTGCATGCCTCACACAGATCGCTGGACACAGTTTCAGGAATTAGCGGGTGCTGATTCAGCCCTGGTGTGGCTGGCGCTCACCTGGTCGCTTTGCTTTGCCCCACTGAGTTCTACCTAGCAGAGGTCTCTGATCTGCTGGTTCTTTACCTTTTTCCTGCCAAGGGATGTTCTGAGCATCTAGTCTGCACCAAGGGAAATGTAGGTGCTGCCCTGAGAAATTCCAGAAGGCAAACCTTCAAACTTCTTGGTCACTTTTGAGTGCTGGCCCTTGAAATGTGGAAACTGCTCAAGCTCTGAAGGGAGCCATTTTTCTGAGGAGGGTTTCAAAGCCAGGGGGAGGAGAGCGCCTAGTGGGTGGGGATGGGGACAGTAACTGAGGAAAATCAACTTGGAGGAAGGATTTATTTTGGCTCAGTTTGAAGGTTCAACCTCTGTTGCTTGAATCCATTGTCCTGGGCCTCTGTGGTGAAGCAGGGCCTCATCGCAGCAGAGTTAGATGTAGATAACCCACCCTTGGGCCCTGCGAACACCTCCAGGAAGCAAAGAGAGAGAGGGTCTGAGTCCCCCGGCCCTCGAAGGGCACAGCCCCAGGGCTGTAACTTTATGCCACTAGACTCCATGTCCTAAAGGCTCCACACATGGGCCTGGCGTCTGAGATCATAGTGTTTAAGGAAATTCCACAGCAAGCGCCCACACGCCTGCGGGATTGCCCTGACAGCACCAGGAGCCACGCACCCAAGGGTGGTGCCACAGCAAGTTTACAGAGGTCCTCACCGAATTGCAGGCATTCTTTGCCTCCTGAATCTCTCCTTTACCCCATCCCATAGACACAATGACAAGGAGAAGTAAATAGCATTCTGTTACCATGGCAGCTACCAGGCAGCACCTACCCATGTTGACAAAGGATGGCTGACTAGGGGGAGAACTTGAAAAATGGCACCCATCCTTTTCTCACTGATTTATAGCTGGTTGTCCAAATATTTGTATCACTTGAGGCCCAAGCCAAAAAATTCATCACATTTAGAATGCAGTTTTATTATCCAGTACAAACATTGTCTGGTACAGTCCTTAATTTATCTGCAAATAATGTCAACAATAGAAATTGGAACTAGAAGGGGGCAAGCGTGTTTATATAATGCACACATACGCAGCACACCTGGGATCTAGTGACACGTAAGAGGATGCAACACAGTTTCCACCCTGGTGCAATTTACTTTTCATGTGAACAAAAGCTACCAAAATAATTGTAGGTTCTGGCAAGAACTGAGCAGGGGGCAGACATGGCAGCCCCTCTTAGGGGGCTGCTTTGGTCGGAGTGCCCAGGGAGCAGCTGTCTAGGGGGTGGCATTGGGCTGTACCATGACACATAAATTGGCCACTGGAAGAACTGTGTGCTGAGAGGTGCCACATCTGTGACCGGGAGGGAGGGAGGGAGGGAAGGGCGGGCAGGAGCAGAGGTCCAGAGAGGACCACAGTACCTGAAGCTCCTGGAGGGAGGTAAGCAGGACGACAGGCATATGTTATATTGTGTTTTTAGTTTGATTTCTGTTTTCCAAATATTACCTTACCTAGGGTGGGGAGAAAATATTGGAGGAAGCCAGAAAGGAAGGAGGGAGACATTCAGGAAATCCTCCGGCTCTAATGTTTGTGACTCCTCAAATGTCATGTATTGGAGTGGAATCCTCAGTGGTTTTGAGAGGTGGGGCAGCTGGGAGATTAGGTCATAAAGCTGGGGCCCTCCTCAATGCAATTAGTGCCCTTAAAAACAACAGCAAAAGAGGCCCATAAGAGGTGAAAATGAAGTAAAAAGACCCCATCTCTGAAACATAATGGCTCTTACCAGACACCCAATCTGTTGGTATTGTGATCGTGGGCTTCCCAGCTGCCAGAGAATTGATAAGCACATTCCTGTTGTGTATAAATCCCCTAAAGTATTTGCTTATAGGATCTCTAACAGACTAAGTGAGAAGCCTGGGATTTGGCACACTGTGGTGGCTGAGAAATTAGGGACAAAGGAAGCAGGACTGGTCGTACTGGTGGCCGACTGGACTAGGGACGGGAAGGGAAACTGAGGAAACAAAGGTGAATTTGAGGTTTTGACAGCAGCCACTAGTGGGTTAGGGGTGCCACTTGCTGATTTGAGGAAGGCTGGGGGGGACTGAGGGAGGAAGCTGGGAATTCGACTTTGTGAAAATTCTGAGTTTGAAGCATGTAGCGGGCGCTGTTGTATGCTACCCAGATGCCCCTTTAAGACTAAGGCGCTCGTGCTCCCGTTGGCAGGAGTGGCGGCTTCCCTCAGAAGCTCTGTCCCCACACACTGCTCTCAGTGAGTGGCCTCTCAGGATCACACCCCTGCCCGTGATACATGAAGCCTCGCCTCCTTGTTCCTGTTTGGGACAACTCGGAAGGGCCATTCCCAGGCCACAGCTCCCTGTGCTCCTGGCTGAGTTCTTCCTGGGACTACATCCGGGTTCCCTAGCTCCCATCCCAGGTGTCTTTTCGTCTCCATCCTGGTATTCTCGAGGGCACCATGGTATTCCTGGTGAACCTCTTGTGCATAGACCTCCGCCTCAAAGACTGGCTTCTGAGGCTGCGGAGCAAGGCGGTTGGTTCTTGGACTGGCCTGAGAAAGCAGACCCTAAAATAAGACTTTGAGGTAGCAGGAACTCACCAGCTGGACACTAGAACCCAGCTCACGAAGCAGAACTGTGTCTTCTTTACCAGCAATGATGACAACACTGTCACCACTGGTTCATTTGGAAGATGTAGAGAAATAGATATAACAAGGTAATGAAATGATGTGGCAGAAAGTGATGTAATGAACAGAGATGATAAACATGGTGCTGCTGGTTAATCACTTATTAAAGGTGAAATGTGAAAGTTAGCCACACTTTTATAACGGGAGGTCAGAGAAAGCCAAGGCTCAGGCAACACTTTAAAGACAAGGCCAGCTGCTGAGAAGGTTGGATCCTTGGCCCCAGCAGGTTGGTTAACTGTTGGTCAGGATCCTGGTTAGGAAAGAGGGGGACTTTGAAATTGGGATGGGACTGTTTAGGTCAAGGTCCTGCCATCTGTGAAGCTCACATTTTCTGGAATCTTCCCAGCCTGAGAAATGGCTCTTACCTAAGAACGCTGTCACTGCTTCCTTGCTTAATGAAGATGCTCGGGCTTCCTCCTTGTAAAATAAAATGAGTCCCTTAAAACTAGTCTCACCAACTTCCAACTTGGCTACCAGATAGACAGCCAAATCACAGCATAACCCAGCCAGGGAAGGGAAAGGGAAGGGAAAGGCCCTAGATACCAAAGACACAGCTAAATATGACCAAGACTTATCTGTGGACACTGTTCGAGTGTGTGTGATCCAGTCTGGGCCAGGGAGGTCTGAGTGGTGGCTTGCTCTCCATGGCCTGAACTCCCTGGCAATGCCCTGAGGAAGCAAGGCACAGGGGATCTTGGGGAAATCGGTGGCCACACAAAGTGAAGTCGAAGTTCTATGGTAGGTGGAGGGAATAGGCATCAAAATATGCCAAGGATGAAAGACTTTAACAGCTGAAGCAAGGTGATCTAATTATCAAAGTGAGTGTCCCTGTGAGGATAACAGCCATGGAGGGCCTGACCTGTCCATGGGTTTGGGGTCATGAATAGAACCATCAAGTAGGTGGGATCGATGGACAGCCCACAAGGGTGTAACTCAGTTTACACTGCCTACTTCAAGAGCAACCATACTCTCAAATCACAGTATCTTCTCAGCTTCCATTCTGGGCTTCTGTGCATGCTACAGTCCATGAACTGAAGGAGAGGCTGGGCCCTAGAAGGGGAAAGGGCACAAACAGTCCACACCAACCTTTGCCCAAAGGGCTCTTCAATCATTTACTTGGTGGATAGAAATGTGCACAGACATTTAAAACAGTTGTGCCTAGCCTTTCTGGCACCAGGGACTGGTTTCATGAAAGATAATTTCTCCACAGAAGTGGTGAGGATGTTTTCTGGGTTCAATTCTCATAAAGGGAGCACAATTTGAGTTGTTTGCATGCATGCTTCTCAGTGGGGTTCGTGCTTCTATGAGACTCTGGTGCTATCACTGGTCTGCCACGTGGCAGTGCTCTGGCAGTCGTGTGAGTGACGTGGATACAGAGGAAGGCTTGCTCGCACACCTGCTGCTCTGTTGCCCAGGCTCCTCACAGGCCACAGGCCAGAACCTTGTGGCTGGGGACCCTTGATTTAGAGGAGTTTGCACAGAATCCAGTTCACATTGGTACCCTGGACCTAGGGTATGGATGGGTCTTTTAATATGAAGGGGATATAATTTAGGTAATTGGATCCTAGTCCAGATTTTGCTTGGTATAGGTCCAGTGGGAGAAAATCACCAGTGGTCATTATCCCTGTTGTCTGAATGGCCAGTGTGAATGGGTGAACTCAGCCCTGGGCCTGGGGGCTCAAGAGCTGTTATAGTAGGAAGGCCAAGTGGAAGGCTGTGAAGCTGCCTCCCTCTCTCCAGGCAAGAGAGCAAATCAGGACTGATATTGTAACCTAGTAAGAAATAGCACATTTCCGCCCCACCCCCATAATCCTGGAAATTGAACCTAGGGCCTCTCACATGCTAAGTATATGCTCTGCCACTGAGCTGAGTATCCCCAGCCCCAAGAATGGCATTTTTTAAAACATACTGCATGAGGTATTTATTTGATATTGAAAATTCCTGAAGTATTTTTCATCAGAACAATCCCATATATGAAGGATCTATGCAATGTGGGAAAACCTCTAGAAAATTCATCTGCCTGACCATTGTGTAGTCTAAAAAAGGCTCTCTAAAATTTTGAGTAGAATTATCATACTCTGCAATGAAATGTTTGAGTTCTTCAACACACCGATTACCTATCTCCTATAAATTCAGACTCTGTAAACTGTATAGGCTTTTCTAAAGAAGGATATGAAGCTCTGCTCCAGCTTCTCACCACCATCCCGAACGCTTGCCTATGTTGTCAGTAAACCTGATCAAGCTCTGTCATTTTCTGTGCTACTGCTTTATCTCAGCGACTGCTGAGAGGATTATCTTCAAATAATTCTGGGCTGCTTGCTGCATGGGTCTCTGGATCCTCTGGCTAGTAAGTGAATGACAGTGGTACAGATTGGACCAGGAACTCAGAAATCTCAGGCAAGGTGCTCTCCTCTGATCTCTGGAGGTTTCTCCCTGCCCCTTGCAGCCTCAGAGGGATCCTTTTTAGTTAGCCTACTGGGTTTATATAGCACTTTGGTGATGGACCTGCTGTAGGACTTGGCAGTGAGGCGTATCTTGATGCTTTCTGTTTTGTATTTTGGGGAAGGATCTACAAGGTGTTCAGGGTCTCACTACTAGATCAGACTCGTGATTCTCCTGTTTACAGCGTCCCAAGAGTTGGAATTACAGGCATGTGCCACTACGCCCAGTCTCAAACACTGTCACAGCAGGCCTGGGATTGAGCCCCCAACTCCTGTGCCTGCTTGCAGGTATTTTAATCCACTGAGCTATTTGGCTGGCCCTTCTTGATGCTTTCAAAGACTGTCCCTGCCTCTTTTTATTTCCAAGGAATGGCATTTTTCATGTCACATCTAAAGAGCTAAATAATGCAGCCGTGCCCAAGGTCCCCATCACATTCCCATGTAAATTAGCAACGTGGCTTCAAAATATAGGATGGATGCTCTTGGTAACAGTACAGCACCACAGTCTTAACTAAGAACTAGCCCCAAATGCAGCACTGTGCCAGGCGTGGGCTCTTTGCAAGGGTAAAGCAATGTAGTTCAAATTCAAGGAGTGTGGCCATTGGCCAGAAGATGCATCCTTTCCTATGCCAGAGAAGAAGGGACATCCCATCAGCTCACATCTGGGACGGACAACAGTATCATCCCCAGTGCCATCCCCATCTTCCCCAGGGCTGATGTTGACTCTTTCATTCTCTGGTATGATGTACTTGGGCTGTATTATCCTCCCTCCATGGAGTCACCTTAATTCTTCCCATTGTGATCTCCGTAGACCAGAAAAGCAAGAAGTGGCAAGTGAACTGGGGGACGCAGTAGACACACATGCAGTGAAATTTTTAGGAGCCTAGGGATGCAGAGTACATCAGGATGTTCTCCCCAGACACTACTGCACCTTGCTTGCCATACTGTGAAGAGTCAGTGACAACAAGTGCAAGTCTCTTTGGGGTTGGGATAGTCCAGACATACTCATTTCAGGTAGGAGGATCATGCTTAGATGAGGGTCTCCCTGCCATCCTCTTGACATAGGGCACATCTAGAGCACCTAACCTATACCCGTTTCATCATTTCCTCTTGGGTGTCTGGGAGGGAGGGAAATGATGTAGTGTTTTAATTCACAGTTCCAGAGAGATGCTGTGCAAGGATGGAGCCTAGAGACCCATGCTGAAGGAGCCTCAGCTGTACCTGACTCAGAAGCGCAGCCCTGGGCCTTAACCCTGCACAGAGCCTGACATCTGGCTGGAGGGAGAATGTGTGTGTGTGGAGGTATCTTTTGCATGCCATAGGCTTTGATGATTAACCATAGACATCCCTTGGCCTCAGCCAAATGATGCCCAGGTAGCTGGCAAAAGGTAGAACATGGGTATTTCTGCTAGTGTTTCCAGAAGAGAGTAGCATTTGAAGCAGTAAATGGAATACGGCAATTTGCCCTCAGCAGTGTGGACAGGCATTATCCACTCTAATGAGGGCCAGGATGGAACAGAAGGTGGGGGAAGGAGTAGCCTCTGGTCCCCAGAAGGTGGGGAACGCAGCTCGGGGTGACTCTAGTGGGTCTTGAGGAGTAGGGACAGCCATCTTTTCCTGTGCTTCCATGTCAGAGCTCCTGGGTCTCCAGTCTTAGAACCTGGACTGAATTCTGCCATCAGCTGTCCCAAGTCTTGACTGTGGGACTTCACGGCTGCTATAATCACAGGAGGCAATTCCTGTAATAAGTCTATGTATTTCTTTTCTTTCTTCTTTTTCTTTTTTTGGTGGAACCAGGGATTGAACTCAGACCCTTGCGCTTGCCAGGGAAGCACTTAGTCCACTGAGCAATCTCCCCGGACCTTTTTTTTTTTTTTTAAATGTATTTGGTTGTTACAGGGTCTCACTATGCAGCTCAGACTTGTGGTGATCCTCCTGCTTTCAGCCTCCAAAGTGCTAGTGTTATAGGCATGTGCCACCATGCTCAGCTCAGCCTGCCCTGGGGGCGGGGCTGTCGTGGCATGTGGTGCCAGGAATCAAACTGTGGTCCCTGTGCCTATGTAAGCTTGCCTGAGCAGGTGCTGAGCTATCTCACTGGCCTCTCCTATGTATCTCTATCTGTGCATATCCTATCAGTTCTGTTCCTCTGTAGAGCCCTGAGTCATATAGGATGTGTGCATATGAATATTGTAGCACTGGCTGCCATACTGTTTTCTATCCTATCTGTCCTTCTGGAACCTTCCCAGGTATTTGGCAAGTGGCTGAGTCCTGCATGGGCCCTCTTGACTGCCTCATTATTAGAAAATAGCAGACCTGACATAGCTCCCGTGAGTGTCCCTATGCTTTCCCTCAGAGTGTCTGCAACTGAAGACTCCATCACACTGCAGGACACCACCAGAGGCCCCTTAGAGGTGTTTTGGCTGGCAGCCCTAACAGAGGCTGCCAATAACAGCTGAGCCAATATCAACTGCCATCCCGGCAAATGTGTGCACCTTCTGTTAATTCCAGGCTGGAGTGCCATGCAGCAGAGGTGGGCTGTCCCCACCCCCAGACCCTGGCCAGAGCTGGGACAATTCTGAGGGGCCAGCCCAGGGCTCATTTCCAGCAGAGCCTATGGAGCTCCTTTGGGAGAGGGAACAGTGAGCATAGTTTAAACGTCTTGGGTCTTGGAAAGAAAGGAGAGTGAGAGGGTGTGGGGCCGAGCTGCAGTGACGCCATCACCTAGAGGAGTAGTAGGGAAGAGGGAGAGAGGAGGGAAAAGGTCAGGAACAGGTGGTGCTGTGAAGCCAGGCCAAGAGGCGCAGTTGAAAGACGAGGCTGGACAAGGACATGTGGCAGTGTCTATGCAGCCCAGTCCTGCCGGTCAGGCTGTCACATCGGTCCAGAGCAGGGGGTGAGAGCCAGGAGAGGGCGAGGGCAGACAGCGGGGCAGGGAGGCTGCAGGGTTCCAGGGCCAGCACTCGAGGTCTGTGTCTACAAGGTCAGTCAGCAAGTGCACACCAGAAATTCTGCCTTTCCCTTCCTCAGAGCGCCTGCCCTCTTCTCTCCACCCATTTCAGTCATGGGTTCTCCCGGCCTGTCTGCCCCGCAGAGCTGTGTGAGCTCCGTAAGTCACTTATTCTTTTGTGATCTTGGCAGATCTATGAAGCACCGGGTGCGTAACAGCAGCTCACGGCACTGCTGAAGGGCAGCAGTCAGTTTCGCCTCACAAATGACAGGCCCAGGCCCAGACCCAGCCCACATCCAAAGGAGGCAGGCACCAGGGGGTGGCTGCTGGAGACCAGAGCGCTCCCAGGAAGGAGAATATTCTCCCAGGTGGCAGGGCAGGTGACAGCTGCGGAGAAGGAACACAGATTCCAGGCTTCTTGGTGCTGTGCTCTGACTAGGGCTTGAGCCCTGGGGTTCACCCAAGAGGCAGGGAGGTGTACTTCCCAGAGTCCTGTGCTCATGGCATTAAGAGGGCAGGGTCTGATGGGCATTCAGAGGTGCGGCTTTTGGGAGATGAGGAAGATTAGACTCCTCGGTCAGGGTGAACCTTGTGCTGCCTGCCAGCTTGAAGACCAATGCCACCTGCAGCCCCTCGAGCTTGGACTTGCACAGCTGTGAGTAAAACAAACCTCTCTGTAAAGTTGCCTGCTTCAGGTAGCTAAGAGTCATGAAAGCCAGACCCAGCAACCAGGGGACCGTGGGCAGTCTATTTTCTATTACATTGAATTTATTCAGTGGAATTTCTGGGTGCTGCTGCCACCCCTTAGGGAACTTATCTAAGTCCTTGGGGCTTGGGGACACCTGATGCTTTCTCCTGCTGGCACAAGGAGACAGGGTACCCCTCCCCCACCTGGCTGTGCCATCCTTATTCCAAATGAGGCCAGATGGGTTCAAGTGGCCGTGACTATCCCAGTGGTGAAGATGGGTGCCCTTGTGGGATCTGCAGTCCTGGGAGGTGGACACGCTTGCCTCAGGCCTGGAGGGGGAAGCTCACAGGGGAAGGCACACAGCTGGGGAGCCGGATAGAAGAGTGGGCGCCTGTTGTGGCGTAGCAGGGCTTGTTGGAGGCCCCCAAGCATGGGTCACTCACACCCACGGAGCATGGGCAGCGCCACCAGCGAGGTGGTGGCTCCGTGCTGGAGGCCTGATGTGCGTACAGCTGCCAGCCTTTCACGCCCCACCCAGAGTTTTGTAACCACACAGGGAGGAGGCCTGGCATGGGATGACTCGCTACCACCCACTCAGAGACAAGCTCCACCTGCCAGAGCTGCTTTTGCCAGTGAGCTCTGACTCAGGCTGCAGCTGTGGTCAGCAGGCGCCGGCTTCCTGCAGCAGACCAGGTCCGGGTGGGCGGGCGACCCTGTAGCAGGAACGGACGCAGGTGCCTCCGGTCAGCTGAGGACTGGCTTTCATTTGCTACCTCACAGACAGCTCAAAAATGTTACGGAAAAAACGTTTTATTACACATGTTCAACTTGGTTCCAATGAAATGATTAATTTTTCATGTATAATGGCATCTAATGGTTGTCACGTTTTTCTTTCAAAACCAGCACCAAAAACTAAAACAAAAAAATACTATGGGTACAGTACATAATGTCAGTTAACTAATGGAAAAATATATACATTGGGCTCTGCAATGAAAAGAGAGAGCACAGTGAGGATTTGTTCCTGTCTTCTGCTGATAGCAAGCCATGGTCAACCAAGAGGCTTCCATCGCACCAATTAAAATAGCACCATAAGATCACAAGATGCTAATTAGAGTCACATCTGTGTGACCATAAAGGTACAGTACTGGAGTGACAGTGCAGAACATCCTTAACACACATCACAGAGCGGAGCAAGAATGTCACCATGGTGTCTGGCTGGGGCCATTAGCAGTGACATCATCAGTACGAGCTAATGGGGCTGAGGAGAACCATGGGGTGTTTGGTAATAACTGAATCATGTTCACTCTGAGGGTGCGGGGCTCCTGCTGGGACATCCAGTCGGGATGGCCAGGTGGGCAACCCAGGGCCCTGGGGACATGCCTAGCGTGGGCGCATGCGCTCTCTTACCCCCTTCAGCCAACCCCTTTGGAGTGAGCAAGGAAGGCCGCTAGGGCTCTGCCTCTTGGCTGCAAACTGCTACCGTCCTGGTGAACAAACAGCGCATTCTGAGCTGGGAGAAAATTTCTCTCTCCTGGCTCCCTAGAATTTGAGGGTTTTGTGGAAGCAGGTTTGGGGAGTCGGCCAGAAGAGGCTTCACACCAGCCCTGGGGTGTCAGCTGGTGGCTTGCCCTTTGGTGGCACCTCCATCCTGACGTTGTCTCAGCTGACTCCACAGAGAACCCAGAGAGTGTTCTCAGCACTCATGATTCAAGTGCAACCAAATAAATTCCCTGCCATCCCTCCCCCTTCTCTGCTATGGGGTAGTGAAAATTACAACAAAACAGCACCGATAAATCAAGAAGCACTTGGAGACCATTCCATGGAATTGGCCCAAGGGAAAGCCTCCATCTAAACCAGGGAGGAGAAGGTGGGTTTCTCCAGGTAAAAAGTCAAAAAGAACAAAAGCACCCATGAAACACCCACCAGGTAGGTGAGCAAAAGAGGCCTTCAGGGCCCTACTCCCACCAGGCCAGGCTTCCTGGGCAGCCTGCGTCCCACAATCCACTGTGCTCTCCATGAAGCCACCTTCGTCATTTTCCCTGGCTTCCTGGAAGTAGAAGAGCTCTGGGATGAGGGAACCGAGAGAAAGAACTTCTTCATGTCTTCTGAGTACCCTCCTTGCCTCACAGAAGCCTGATAATAGGTGCCATGGAGTCTAGGCTGGAGGACGCCATGGTGGATGTGACCACTGCAGCCAGCGGTGTCCCTCCATGTGTCCTGGCACTCCAGGCAGGAGGCAGCCTGCCTTGCAGCACACAGGCTGTCCTCAGAGGTTCAGGTAAAAGGCCAAGGTCCTTGGCAAGCCATTGAGCTGTGACACAGTGTCTGTAAGGTGCAAAGCTTTGCAGCATGCTGGCTGGGGTGGCTGTCCCCCAAGGCAGGGCATGAGGGCTGCTTCCCCCTGACAAAGCTGTGCTGAGCTCACCTGTGTGAGGAACCAGTCCTGTCACCACAATTAGCACACGTCTCCTTTCACAGCACCTTGGTGAGGTTCTTCTTCCCCTATGTAGCAGACAGCAGAGCTCTGAAAAGTAGATGCCTCCCCAGACCTTCTGGAATGTTCTCCCCATAGAGATGGTGCAGAGACCTACTTGGTGTTGGCATTCTTCTTGGTCTATGAAGATTTAAATTCTCAGGGATCAGACTTGCAAGGCAAGGCCCAGGATTTGGGGAATACATGCATGTTCTTGCAGATGGGCGGAGAGGCAAAATAGTGTTTGTCAGAAAGGTAGATTGAAAGCAATGTGGGCTCTGGGAGTCCAGAGAAGCCATCAGCAAAGCCTTCTGCCATCTCTCCTTCCATCCATGGAGCTGTTGGCATTCAGAGCAAAGCCCCTTCTGACTTACAATGTCTTATTTTCAGGATGTGCCCCCTAGAGCAGGAGGACTAAACTCTCTCTTTTGATAACTCTGCCACAGGGGTTTCCCTTTGAGGTACACGAATCTTAGGAACTACAATTATTTTGTGACTCATGCCTATTTTTTCCTGGCTGCAGCAAGCCATCTAGTGGCTGTTAACAATATATTAAGTACTAAGGGTGCTGTTAAAGTCCACTCTCAAGTTCCAAGCAGTTGGATTCTTGGGCTTCCTTAGGGGGTATACTTTGGGGTGCCTGGCTGCAGGGCTGGTGTGCTCACTGCTTACTAAATGCCAGGCTTTAGACTCCAGTCTGACTGAAGCAACCACTGGGCCATGCGTCATGAGCTTGGCGGCGAAGGTGGCTGGCGCATCTTGGTTGCATAGAAGTCCCTGCAGGTCTGGCAGCAGCGCTGGTACCACCTCATGTCCTGGCACAGGTTCTTTTCTCGGATGACCCGGCAATACACTGTCCACTGGTCCCGTGTGCATTTGTAGGTCAGCGCGGCTAGGGGGACAGTGGAAAGCAGGAACATGTCACCATGCATCCATAGAGCTGGCCTACAGTCTGGAGCTGCCCACTTCCTGCTACAGGAGTTATACCCCTGCCTCCCACCCACCTGGAAGGTTGGAACAATCATGGCCCATTCCTACATTTGTAGGCCCCAGTCTGAGCCCAGGAATAATGCCTACTCTCTAGGGCCCCAAACCACCTGCTCCACTGCCATAGCCACATACATGGCCATTCTTGAGCCCCAGTCTCACGGACCCCCACTTTCACATCATTCCACCTAAGCACCCAGCCCTATCCATAAGAGACCCAGCTGCAAAAACTGGGTGTGGACTCTCCTTTGGAGCTCCTCTAGGATGTCCCACCTAGAACCTCTGAATTCAGGTTGGCTGCATTCCTTTCCAACAGCTCGTGCCAAAAACTTGGAAGGTGGGGGTCTAAGGCCCCCCTGCCCCAGTGTGTGGTTCCCCACCTTGACCCCTTTCAGAAAGCAAGAACCAGTGGCCTCATTGCCTCCTGCTCACCTGAGACCTTTTCCTGGCTTGTCTTCTACCTAAATCCCACCACTCACCATGGGAGGAGCTGCCTCTGCTCCTCCAAAAGACCCTTCCACATGTGCCGCCTCAGTGACATGGTCTCAATCCTACTTGAGGCCTAAATACCTCGTCCTTTCCCTTAACATGGCAAGGTCACCTTACAATCTCGGTAGTGGTTCTCTTTGGCCAGATCGTGCTTTGTTCAACTTTCAGAGCCTCTCTGACCTTGACTGCTTTCCTTAGAGCTCATACGAATGGGACGAGGGTCCCCACAGGTCAGGCCTTTGCTGCCCTCCGCTCTTGCCTGAGCTTTTACTCATTCTGATCTACCCGATGCCAGGTGACAACTCATGCCACCCATGCCAGCCATCGTCCCCATACTCTGCTTTATACAAAAGCTTCCATTCCACAAGCCAGCCCCGCCCCTCCAATGACCAAACTCCTTCCTGACAGATCACTCCTGCTGAGGCTTCCAAGGCCCCACCCCCAAGCCCCCCAGCCTTCTGTGAGAGGTTTCTGGCCTTAACACCCACATTGTGTCCCTGCCACCCAACCTCTCCCAACTAAAAGCTTGCCTTATAGTCAAACCCCTCATGTTACATTAAAAAATTCCCTCCTCTCGCTTATATCTTTGACCTCACCTGATGAGATATTTTGATCAATCTTATCAATAGTCTCCTGGATTAGAGACCATGGCTTGATGGTGACCACCTGGGTGTTCAGCCTATGAGGTCCACACCCAAAGTAACCAAGACCTTGAGACGGTTCCTAGACAGACCCCTAGATGGAGCCACAAGCCCAGTCACAGAGATGGGAAAACACCACTGCTTTCTCCAATATATTCTCACCAGTCCAAACAGGACTGTCACTACATCTATCAACTCTGACAAACTCTGAGAGATCTAGCAAACATCCAGCCCAATTTATGGCCTGCCTAGCAAAAGCTCTCAAGGCCTGTACTAGCTTGGGTTCCTTCTCCGCCCAAAGCCAGCTCTTCCTTAAGACTGACCTCATTTCTCAGTCTGCCCCCACATATTAGAGCCAAACTCAAGCAATCTGAGGATGGTCCTCAGAGACAGACCCCTGGCTGGTCTTACGACCACTGCCTCAGCGTCCATCAGAGTGGAGATCTTGACAGGCCTTCAGTGAATATGCCCTCCAGCTTGAGCCAGGCCAATTACACAACGACAGTCTAAATTTCCTGGGCCTGGTTTTCTGTGAGGCAAAATAGGGCACCAAGCAAAGCAGTGTCCAAATCCTCAGCACCCCAAAAACCCTGTGCACCGTGCAGCCTAAAGGGCTGCTGGAGGGTAGACTGTCCCCGTGCCGAAAGGAAGGTGAAGCCATCACTGCTTCCCACTGCCCTGCCGACTTAATGGGTCCTGTTTAGTAGCCCAAAGCTGGAGGACACCCCTCCCAGCCATCACCATGAGAGAGCCCAGGGTAACCCTTCAGGCTGAGGGTCACTCTGTATCCTTTCTCCCTCACAAACCCACCCCACAGCAGCTATTCCCTGGCTCATAGATAAAAGCTCTTGCCATAGATAAAATTGGCCACAGGGCGCTCTGACCCTGGACACATAAAGGAGACCAAATGCCCCCCACCACCTCAGAACAGCAAAACTCTCAGCCCTAACCCCGACACTCACCCTGGTTTCCTCCTAGAATTCTCTCCCCCAAACTCCAAAAGGCCCCAACCCCTCCCTCTACCTCTTCCCTTGTCCCCAGAGCTCAGCCATTAAGCTGCACCATCCTTGGCCAGACTTATGGCCCCTGGCCCTCTCTGTGGGTCAGCCCCAAACAACCTGCAGGCTTGAGCCCTTTGGAGCCAGCACACAGCTGTCCCTTTCC
The DNA here is from genome assembly GCA_004027165.1 of Ctenomys sociabilis. Lineage (NCBI taxonomy): Eukaryota > Metazoa > Chordata > Mammalia > Rodentia > Ctenomyidae > Ctenomys > Ctenomys sociabilis. Next base: position 75,340 of record PVKA01002257.1, on the reverse strand, counting down.
TCTGGGTCGCACCCCTCGCTCATTCTCTAACAGGTTACCCCAGTCACTCCAGGGCGTTAGCATCCTCTGACACACATGCAGTCTCCTCCTGCGGTCTTTACAAACGATTCCTCTCCCCTTCACCCCATGCCTGGCAGGTCTCGCTCAGAACCCTCTCTTCAAACTCAAGAGTGCCATCTTCCATGTGCCGCCTCCTGCAGGTCTCTCCCAGAAGGCTGCCTGTTCTCCTGGCTCACTTTACATTGTGCACATATCCTCCTTTCCCTTAGACTCAACCTCAGTCCCCCAAATAATCCCCACACCCTGGCTCCACAGGATCTTCAGAGAGCTCATGCCCACACCCCTCAGCTTCCTTGCTGCCTGCCTGCACTGCCCATTCGTTCCCCGGTGTGTTGTCTGTTATTCCCTGTCTGATGAGAATCACCGCAGCCACCCTGCTGCACCGGGCCAGGCTCCGTAAGAGTCTCCAGTCACCATTTCTGAGCTCTCTCTGAATAGGCAGGTGAATGTCTCAAACAAAACTCTGCAACCTTTAAGCTGACCACTGCAGTTCCCAACCAAGAACAAGTAAAATCCATTGTTGGGGCACAAACCCCCTCTTACCCAGGCTGTTCCCAAGGGTCAGCTCCACCCTTGACTACCCAGGGGATGCCTGGATGACACCAAGCAGGCTCGCGCTGGCACAAGCCACAAGTCACGTCTACAAGCCCCAAACCCCTCGGCCCTGAGGGAGGTGCCTTGAAACCCCTTCGTCTGGTGAAGGTTTGTGTGACGGAAAGGAGCTTTGGGGAGGAATATACTTTTAGGGGCTCCTATTCAGAAATGTAGAAACTGAAAAGAATTTATCAGATCAGTATTAAATGTTCCTCCTCTTCATCTCCTCATCAGCCTGGGGCATGGATAGGTGAAGGGCAGGTCCCGAGCACACCCGCAGCCTGTCCACTGTGCGCCAGCATCCACACGGCCCGCCTCAGGGCCCTGTGACCGGCTTCTAAGATCTTTCATTTCTATAAAGAAGCACCTCGCTCCACCTTCACCACATACAGAAACCCCAATGCATTTCAGGGGTGTTGTCCCTTGTGGGCTGAGGGGCCAATGGGATGCTGAAGGGGCTGTATTTGATACTGCAGTTTGCAAACGTTTCTTAAGGAATTAAATTCCATTCTTGAATTATCTATGTTTTCCTGAGACAGATAATAGATCTTATAAAATGATCAGGTAGGACTCTAGATTGAGATCCTTCTGCTTTACGCGTTAAGCTTCCTTTTCCACAAGAGTAACAAGTGCCAGCCTCTCCAGGGCTCAATGAAGGCCCAGGAAGGTGCCTTTCTGGCTTGCAGAACTCCACAGCCGGCAGGACTCATGGTCAGGAGACACAGCAGCCCCTGGAGACCAGAAGCAAGGGAGGTACTCACCTAGGCGAGGAGAAGTGATGGTGTTGACATTGATCTTGTCGTTGCAGACCTCCTGGTGACACTGCCTGTAGGCTGCAGGCTTCAAGAGCATGGGACACTCAGTGCCATGACGCCCGGTGACCTTGTGCATGCACTGCACCACACGGGACTGCAGCCCCTTCCCGCAGGTGGATGAGCACTGCAAAGACAGCAACAGCCTGAGCCAAAGGGCCAGGCCAGGGCCTCTGTGGCGAAGATGCCCCTCGCCTGGCTCCTGCGTGTCATCCCAGGTGCTTGCGATGCTCGTAGGGCAACTACTAGACTGGCTGCCTGCCAGAAGAATGTTTCACTATGTAGGGACTCCAGGTTTGTGTCCTGTCCCCAAATGCATGAGATTCCCTACCCCAAAGTGGGATATTATTAGGAGAGAATGGTTTTGGAAAGTGATTGGGTGAGACGAAGTCAGGATGGTAGGACCCTCATGCTGGGACTAGCAGTCTTACAGGACCAGAAAGACTGGCATGGTCTCTGTACCAGGCAAGGACACAAAAAGACAGTGTTGGGGAACATGGTCCTCATCACACACCAGATCCCTGGCTTCTGGACCTTGAACTTCCAACCTCCAGACCTGTGGGAAATAAAACCACCAGTGGTATCTTGTGACAGCAGCCGCGCTAAGACACAGACTGATGAAATAGTCATTTATCCTGGGTGTACTGCATCTCTTGCCTCTGTTCTGAGCATAAAGCTGGGCTCTGCAATCCTTGAGACAGTGGTGGGGGCTTGCTGGCCCCCAGAATGAGCTGAGGGACACAGGAGACAGCTGAGCCTTCCTGCTACCTGAACCACTGGGGCTTTTGCCAGTCCTAAGCACGGAAAGGAGCCCGGTCACAATTGGGGTTGGTTTTCCCATAGCCTGGAGGATTGGGCTAGGAATTAAGAAAAATTAAAATAAAACACAACCTTTATTGCATACCAGAGTCACAGACTAATACTTGAGGCCACCAGTTACTTTTGACACCAAATCCCTAGTTACTGGCAATTCCAGCCCAGGAAGCCCTGGGCAAGGAGGCAGAGTTTACTCTGAGAAGGTTAGGGTGGCTGCACAGCTGACCCCACGTTCTGAGGGGTGAACTGGCCTTGGAAGCCTCTGCTCCATGCTTCAGTTCTTCCTCTCATTCTTCACGATCTTTTAAAGTCATCGGGACCTTTCGGTCACCCACAGAGGACACAACACTGGACCCAGATTTTAACAGAGCTAAGGAATTCTTATCACTGGGTGATGCCATGACCCACACATCAGTCGCATGGTGGTGGGGACGCCGGTGTAAAGGAACCTGCTGCCCACCAGCCATATCCACAACAGCGCAGTCACATCAGGACACTGTGCTCGGTAACAAGCAGCATGGCACGGGCCATGTTACCGGGGCAGCGGCAGCCTCCCTCTTGCGTCCACGCTCCCTGTGTCTCAGTTATGCCCAAGGCCATGTGCCGTGACTGCCTGAGCCCATGCAGGTTGGCGTTGGGCAGGCCCACTCAGGTGAATGCCCCCAATGATGCACTTCTGAGTATGTGCCTGTCCCTATTGCTAGGTGCTGCACCACTGTAGCTCTAAGGAAGGACCAGCCGGCTCCCAGAGTCCTTGAGCCCTGAGCTCCTGAGTCTTTGTTCACTCTCTTGGGAGTGCCTAGAACCATCTCTCCAGTAGACTAGTCTCTTCCCAGGCAGGGACCCAAATGCACACACATACCTCCTCCATCTGGTGTCCCCATAACTCCTGATTTATGGGGTTCTGAGAGCACGCTACAAACTTTACTACAGCACCAGCCACAGAGCAGCAGTACAGCTGGAGTTAATAACAACACCTGAGGTGGAGAGGGAGCAGGCCTGTCCTGGGGACACTGCATATGGTGGGGTCACCTGATTCCCTCTGTCGTCCTCCTGGAGCAGGAACACAGCCTGTGCTGGAGGAAGGGCCTTGTGGGCTGTGTGTGTGTGGAGTGTGTGTGTGTAGCTATAGAAGAAGCTGCTGGTGCTATCATGCCCAACATGGGCACCATCTCCTCCCTTTCTGTGACAAGCCACTCTCTGCTTGCTTGTCTGACAAGCAGGCTCATGTTGAGTCTTTCAATTCAGAAAGATAAACATCCAGAGGTAAAGCTGCTCTGAAGGGAAACCAGTCTTCAAATCGCAGGGGAGGTGGGAAATGCACAAATAGCTCCCTGGGGCCCGGCATGTTCAGACCAGCATGGGGGCTGCCAGAGGCCCGCCAGGTGAAGGCAACCTCAGTCTCTGCTCTTCAGCTGGCTCCATCTCCCACAAAGCCACGGAAGGGGCCTCGTGGCCTCAAGAGTTGATCACACATCACGGGCAGATTCCTGGGCACCACTGTGACTGGAAGTCCAAGGGATGCTGAGTTTGGAGAGATAAAGTTACATAGGAGCTTCCTGCCAAAGGGGAGACCTTGAGCTTGGGATGAGTGCTGCACAGTCCTGGGGGCAGGGGAGAGGCTATCTTAGATGAAGCAACCGTCTGCTGCAGGGAATTAGCAGGTGAGCTAATTAAAAAATCCTGATGTCTCCGGCTATGGGGGTGGGGGTGGTGTGGGGACACCGTCTTCTAATATGGTCCAGATGGCCGTAATGGGTGGCTGGAGCCGAGAGCCCTGACATAAGTAAGTCTTTGCCCAGTGCCCAGTGGAGAATGTAGGATGCTCTTTTCTCATGAAGCAGGTGCCTATTTACCCATAGATGTGGGTAACTAAGCCAGAATGACATGCAGCTGTGGCTCCCACCACTGCATTTATTACATGGAGATGACAAGTGCGCTTGGATATAGGCAACGAAGATTTTCAGGCAAAATTTTTCTCTAAAAGTAAGTTGCTTGACGTTAGAACAGAGCCTCTCCCCACTCAGAGATGAGGATGAGGCTTCATCTCCGAGGCAGGGCCAGCCAGCTCCCGGAGTTGAGCCCTGAGCTCCTGAGTCTTTGCTCACTCTCTTGGGAATGCCTAGAACCATCTCTCCAGCAGACTAGTCTCCTCCCAGGCAGGGACCCAAATTTTGCAGTCCACACACTGCTTGGGAAAGTATCCCTCACCTGAAAGACTCCACCAGGGTTCATTATGGGTCAAATGGGGATCACTTATTTCACTGAGTTATCTAGGGAGATAACTCAGTGGAATAAGTGCTTGCCTGGCAAAAGAAAGGTCCTGAGTTTGATCCCTGGTACCACCAAGAAACAAAAAGGAGGAGGAAGTGTTGCTATCTCCTCCTGCAGATAGGGTGCACAAGTGCAAGCATGCACTTGGGAGGGGAGGCTGGGTCTCCCCCAGCTTTATGGAGAGGGGCGCAGCCCTTATGCCCATCTCGTCCTCCATACCTCCTGATCTGGAGGCGCCCAGGCCTCCTGGCTGGGAACCAACAGGCCTAGTTCCCTCTGCCACAGGGCCGCGTGAGTGCCAGGGAAGGTTTCCACTTCTGCAGTGTACTGAACGTGTGTGAGGCTGCCGGGGCAAGGGCTTAGTCCTGTGGGTCTATGCAAAGGAATGCAGCTGGGTGTGGAGTAATCCCAGCACTCAGAGGCTGAGGCAGGAGATCCTTGTGAGTCTGAGGCCAACTAGGGATACGTAATCAAGTTCAAGGCAAGCCTGAACTACATAGTGAGACCCTGTGTCAAAAAACAAAATGCAACAACCACCAAGTGAAAAACTGATTATAGTGTAAGTATCTGACTTGCAAAGGAATTCCTTTTTTTTCTTTTTTGGTATTCAGGACAGGGTGTACAGTGTCTCACTGTGTAGATCAGACTTGTAGTGATCCTCCTCTTTACAGCCTCCCAAGTGCTGGGATTACAGGTATGCACCACCACGCCCAGTCTCAATCGCTGTCTCAGTGCACCCCAGGGGTGGGGTTGGCACTGCAGGCTGAGGATTGAACCCATGGTCCCTGCATCTGCCTAAGCAGGCACTTTAATCCGCTCAGCTATTTGGCCAGCCCAGAATTCCTTTATTGGGTCTTTTTTGTGACAGGGATTCGCTATGTAGCTCAGGGTGGCCTTGAACTCACTTTGTAGCCCAGGCTGGTCTACAAAGATCCTCCTACCCGAGTCTCCCAAATGCTGTGATGCTAGGCTGAGCCACCACACCCAGCTAGGAGTCCCATTCTGAGTGCACATCCCTAAGCCAGATTTGTCTGGAATCCAGCAAAGTCCTACACAGTGCACCTGTGACGGTTTCCCCCGGGCCGTCTGTCAGGCGGGGCTGCACAGCGCAGGTATTGAGTGTGACCTTGCACGTGTCTCCTGTGAAGGCTCTCACATTCACTGGTGGGGGTGGGGGTTGTGAGGGAAAGGCTGGTGCTCAGAGGTCCCCCTCCCACGCAGGTGCTGCCTCAGCTTCTCCTGGGCTTCCCCACAGGAGTCCACAGTAGGGTGCAATCCTGAGGCTGACGCGGCCACTGAGCTTGGCAGAGGTCAGGAATTGCCCAAGGTCAGAGTTGTGCATGGCAGAAGAGACTGGCTCAGCTGCCCCATCCCACAGCCTGGCTTCTGTCTCCATGCATGAATCACTGGGGACAGGGCTTGGGAGGGAGCACAGAGGCCAAAATACCAGGCCACGTCTGCCCAGCTCCACCACTGACTTGTTAGCTCTCCTAGCTTGTGCCATTTGCTTTTCATTTTCCAGTCTATAAAAAAGAACCGCCCTGAGCTCACGGGAGGCCATCCCCATACCTTTCAACAGGGACAAAAGTGTGCTCTCAGTGTTCTCCAGCACCCCCGTAAGGTAGCCAGGCGAGGCAGGGGTGAGGGTCCCGCGGGGCTAGCAGCACCCTGGTATGAATTGTGCTTATCTGGGTCAGATCTTGCTGTCTTCTAGCTGGACTCCTAGGGGCACTGTGAATGGCTCTGGTTTACCTGGGGGAAGTTCTGCAGACATGGGATAGCCACGTATCTTAGCTATTCAGGAGCCGGGACGCCCGCTGTGAGCACAGATGGGTGGCAAAGTGCCCCGCAGAGAAACCATTTTAGTTAATGACGATGTAGATGGTAAGAAATCGGGGGAGCTACCACTTAAACAACTGAGTGTATCTTTATATATAGTCCCTGGACTCACTGTCCTTTTCATGTGTTCTATGGCAAGGGTGATGCAAGCCACTACAAATAAAAACAGAGGAGTCTGCCTGCCACCCTTCAGTGAGAGTGGCTGTGGGCCACCTTCTGTATTCCCTGAACTTCCATTTGAGATGGTGCCAAGCAACCTTGGGCTCAAAACCCACACATAAAATACCCTCCTGACAAGAGTTTCCTGAGAAAGCTGCTGGAGGAGGCCGTGGCGCATGGTGGTGGGAGATGGGTCTGCAGAGATGCTGCAGCCTGCTCACAGGCTGTGTAACTCAGGCAAGTGACTTACTGAGGAGCCTCCCTCTCCCTGAAGTGTGAGGATGATAAACGTCCCCTTGTGGACCTTTCCATGTGGAGGGGTCTAGTAGGGAGCTGGGAAACTGTGGGCCTCAACAGTTATGGAATTGATGTCATCAACAGAGGCAAAGGCAAGACTGAAGGGGGCTGGCCAGGAAGGCTCTGAAGCCTGGGAGGGACGCCCTCTGCTCGGTGTCCTCCTTAGCCTCCTAGGCTGCCATGCTATCTGCCATCACAGGAGGCCCTCAGACAGGTGTGATTCCAGAAGAGGCTAAAGGGGCTGCTCGGGCGCAGCACCCTCGCCTCCTAGACCCCCAGCTGCCAGTGTTAAGGATGACACAGACGCAGGTGGTAGATTCCATCACTGTCTCCTTCCCTGTGGCCCCAGCCTTAATTAAACATCGAGGAGATGCAGCATCTCCTGATAGCATCAGCTCTTGCCCCAAGCATCCCTGTGAAGCCGTTTTTCAAGCTTTTATAATCTGAGCAAACAGATCTATGAAAACATATCTGGTCTTGTTTTTTCAAGCGGCTCATTCCATCAACATTTCACGGGGCTTCCCGAGACTCAGCTAAGGGAGACAAACATGGAAGCAGCCATAAAGTCACCTCAAACTCAGGCTCTTTGCCAGACAGCTGAACTACATGCCCCTTCTACCACAACACCTAGAGGGCACCCTGAATGCCCTTCTCGGTGACACCGGAGTCCTGGGTCCATCTACTGGCTCTTCCTGGGCAGGAAGAAAGTGGTAAAGCCACATGGGTGGAGATGCCAGTGACAGAGAAAAGTTTTGATGGACAAAGAGTGGAAAGCTCATGGCCACAAAGGGAAGAGGAGGGAGATTCCATTTGGATTGCTGACATGACTTCCATACCAGCCAGGAAGTGGCTGCTGGACAGGGAGTGACCAGGGCAGCTGAGGCTTTGGCAGAAAAGAGAAAACCCTTGTGTTCTCAGATCCAGGTGCCAGTGGGACACCCTGCAAACGTGACTATCTTGGCTCTTTTAGAATAAAAATAAAAATAATAGCAACAGTAGATAGAGCTACCTTCACAAAGCCCACCTTCTGCCTGTGAAACATGGCAGACTGGGCATGGTGGTGCGGGCCTGTAATCCCAGCTCTTGGGAGCCTGTAAACAGGCGGGTCACTACGAGTCCAATCTAGCAGTGAGACCCTGTAGACCCTTACCAGAAACAAAAACAAAAACAAAAAAAGGTACTTAAGCTTATATACATTTGTATTTGTTCTTATGAGGAATGTCACTGTGGCCAGGCCAGGGCTTGAGGCACAGTAGGTGCTCAATGAATGCATATAGGGCCCTGCTTTTCAGAGACAGAATTGAGGCTCAGAGTGTCCACACAGTAGTAGCCACGCTGCACACACCACCTGGCCACTGGCACGGCCACGAAATCCCCCTGAACTGGGTCTCCATCCCTGTCCAGAGGCCTGGCCTGGGGACACCATGTACCCTGCAGGGCTCCTTCCCCTCACTTCTCACAACTCTGATTATGGCTATAAATTACACCTCAGTCCAGTGCGTGTTTGCAGGGTTCCCAGGAAGACCGGCCGTGGGAACTGCCTCTAGCTGGGTGGGTTCAGGCCAGGGCTGCCCCGCAGTGAGCCTGGCACGCGGGGGTCTGTGGCCACGTTCGTCATCAGTGAGGCAGGAGGAGCAGGCACCCTGTGTGCAAGCAAACCACCCTCAGCCTCGGGGGCCGGTTGCCCACAATGAGAGGGCAGGCCGGGGGAGGATCCCGACAGCCACTCCAGTTTCTGTTTGTGTCTGGAAGGTGCTTTGCTGGTGAGATGTCAAAACCTCTTCAAAGGCATTTTGACACATTTTCCTCCCAGACTTGGCAAAAGTCATGAAAACCAGACAGAAGCTGTTGAAGCTTGAAATAGCAGGTCTCAACAATAACGATAGCACTGTTCATGCTAGCTCTGGAGTGGGAAATGCTCACACACACACACACACACACACACACACACACACACACACACACACAATGACATTTGCTGTATGCTACACACTGGGGCAAGGGCTATGCCAGGAAGTCATTCACTCATCTGTCATCCCACCACAGGGGGCCTGGGGCTCCACTGACGGGGGACAGCACCAGACAGGGTTAGATGAGGCAGAGTCACAGCACATTTACCTACCATCTTGTCCTGGTCTTTGAGCCACACTCACTGATATGTGTGCCATAAGAGGTGCACTCAGGGACCAGGTCCTCCCTGGCTCATGGCCAGGTATGGGCAGTGGGAGAACTCAGGCTGAGGTGCTGAGAAGCAGGATGACAACGACGACGACGATGACAGACACCCACTCTGGCCTCCCATCCCCCAGAGAGCATGTGCAATGACCACTGGCCTAGGTTACCAGTGCAGCCCGTGAGCCTCTGGGCAACAGGCCTCCTGGGCAACTTCCAGGGACTCTGATGCTCTGCAGCAAGCCTGCTTCTCTCAGTTGGGCAGACACTGGGCCTCAGACAGTCCTCTCACCTGCTGATCACAGGAAGCATTTCATGCCGAGGGTATCTGCCCCTACCTCTTGCCCCATCCATAAAAGCACTGCATCCCCATGAGTAGTACCCAGTGTAAGACTTGCTTATCCCTGTCATAATGAAAGGGCTTCCCATGTGCAAAAAGATGGCCTGAGATCCCTGAACTTGCTAGAGTTACTCTTGGTCTCATGTTTTCTTTAATAAGGACTCAGGGGCTGGCAAGATAGCTCAGCAGTCTAAAGCGCCTGCTTTGGCAAGCTTAGGCAAGCTCTCAGGGACCGCGGTTTGATCCCCAGCACCACATGCCATGCCAGCACCTCCCCCAGGGCGGGCTGAGCTGACCCCGCACCCCTGCAAGAAAACAGTCTGTGATGTGTAGCAAGACACTGTAATAAATAAAATAATTAAAAAAAAATAACGTCTTTAAAAAAAAAATAAGGACTCAGTTTTTAATTCCACAGTTCAGAGGAGACTTAATGAGTAAGATCTCATATGATGATAATGGATTTATACTAAGGTGTTAAAGATTGATACTAAGTCTAGGAGAGAAGCAGGGTTTGATGGCAGTGGTGGAGTGGAGACCAGGAAGATCCTTGATTTCAACAAACATGTGCATCTGATCATCAGAGCTGAAGTTATCCTATAACTCAGCTCCTTGTTTCAAATTAGGAATCTAAGCCTCGGGGATTATGGTGCATGGAAAGAAAGATGGCTTACCAGACAAAAGGCAGGGACTAGATTCATCCCTGTTGCTTTTTAGTTGGTGATCTTGGGGGAAAACCCATATGACCACTCTGAGACCTGCATTCCTCATCTCTAAGATGGAGATAGAAAATTGTGAGGACTGACATCATCTGGGTGAAAGTGCTTTTAGATTCTAGAGTGGTGGCAGTGTCAGAGATCTCCACAAAAGGAGGTGTCCCTCCCACTGTGGGGCCCTTGAGGTCATCCCATAGTGCTCACCTCACGCTGCAGGGGTGCAGCATGGCCTGTATCCTGTGTACTTCCCCCTCCAACTCCACAGGCCCCACCATGGCCCAGCGTGGATGGAAATAGCTCAGAAAGTGCTTACTGGACCCCAGAGATGTGACCGGAGCCCACAGCCAACAGGGGCCCACCTGGGCAGTCCGGTCCCTTGGAGGCAACTGCAGGCTGGGAAAGTGGCATCAGGGCTGATGAGCATTTCGTAAGTAGTCCTCAGGTGACACAAGGTTGGCTCGAGGCTGAGTCATGGGTCTCATCTAGCTAGGACACAGAGAAGCTTTTTAACAGCCAAGTGTCTGAGGAGTGCATGGATGTGACATCCACGGAGACTTGAGCAGAGACAGACACCCCTGCTATCCCCAAGGACTCCTGGCAGGCAGATGCATCATCTGAGGACCTCTGGGGGTGCTGTGACTCCCACATCCCAGGTGGAAAGAAGTCGGGTTCAGCTGGAGAGGAGCCTGCTACCACTGTGGCAGGAAGTCACAGGGCGCTTTGATCTTCTGAGCACTGGGTGCACCATAGTCTTCCCACAGACCACCAAGCGTTTCCTTCCAACACCACGTATTATGATCCCTCTGGAGTAGCTGATTTCTCATGGGGCAGGGCATCCCATTACTTCAGTGGTGAATGAAAACCTTACTGTGGAGCCTGAAGCAGTTCATCTTTTAATCAGAAGTCACACTACTCTAGGAAGAAATGGGATTTCCTCCAGCTTAAGTGCCCCCACCAGGGTCGGGCTCCCAGACCTGATGTTCGGTGGGGCCGGAGGAGGACCTGCACTGTTTTCTGGACAAAGCTACTATTCGTGGAGGGAAGGGAGCTGCAGAGCAGTTTTCAAGCAGCAGAGCAGAGTGATTCTCTCCACTGCGGCAGGAGGGAGCAGGAAGTCCATGGCTCCTGCAGGGCCCTTGTCAAGGGCTTGGACTTTGTCTGCTCGGGATGATGGGGGTGGAGCTCCCTGTCTCCTCCATGGGTGCCGGCCCAGGGATTGCACTTGCGGCAGGGCGCGGCCTGTACCCCACCTGAAAATGGGCTTACCCTTACAGCACCATGGCCCACGTGAGCAGAGCTGTTTCGAGGGAGATACCAGAGCTTCTGCTGGTGGCAGAATGTGCTCCTGGAAGCTGGGCTGGATGGACTTGGGAGTACAGGGGAAAGACAGTGTGTTCCAACTTTATCCTGTACAAGCCAGGGAAGCTCAAGGGATGAGACAAAGTTACAGCTGAACAGAACAGGTATGTCCTGGGGACTGTGACTGCACCAGTGGGCCCCAGGGGCTGCAAGGGAGTCAGACCAGCTTGTCAAAATGCTTTTTCCTCTCTACCAGCACCTTGGAACTTCTCTGAGACTCAGGAGGGGCCAAATACTGTGATTCCCATCTTGCAGGTCAAGACCCGAGACTGAGGAGGGGTCTCCGGCTCAGTGGGCACTTAAGTACAGTTCCCCTGTAACATCAGACTCATCTGAGCAGCTCCATCCTGAGCTTTTTAATGTCTACATTATGGTGGGGCTCCTCTGGGAGGGGCTGGAGGGTAGAATGGAGCCCTGCCCGCTGGCCATTGATTCTACTGCACTGGTCAGATCTTTGTTCTGGGAGTGAAGGGAAAGGAGGTGGGTGTGACCTTCCTCACATTCAGTGTTCAGAGGCTGGGCTTTGGGATAGCAGGCAGGCTGGGACCTGAGGAAGGGTATCTTTGCACCCAGAGGGGTGGCAGGGCCTTTCTGCTCTGCGTTGGGCTGAGGAGAATATGATTTCCTCAAGGGTCCAAATCTGATGGGATTGGGTTTCAGTGCACAAAGCATTCTTCCTTCCATGAAGTGAAGGCAGAACTTAAATCCCTCACTTGGGCTGCATTGCCAGATTCTCACAATTAAGAACGATTCTAAATTTGTGGGTGCAAATTTTTCTCATTTTAAAGTGTTGGCTGTTCCTTCCATAATGTTTAAGATTAGTGCAGGAGCCAAGCAAACACCAGGGGCCCCCAGGTCTCTGATTGGCAAGCCTTGAGCACGAGGGATTAGGTGAGATTTCCAGTTGCTAAGACCATAAGGAAATATAAACACACTCTCCGCTTTCATTGGACCTGGAATGGTTTTTGTGAGAAGACTTATGCTAACCTCAGTCTGCAGTAAATAGAAATCAATCACTGATATCAGGGAAATCAACAGGAGAATGGCTCCAGAGCAAAGAATTTCTTTACTCTGAAAAACATTCCACTGCTGTTGCATTGTCCTTGCCCTGCTGGAACTGAGCCCATAGCTCTGTGACATTCCCGGCATCCTTCAGGCCTCTGTCCAAGCATCCTGGGAATGAATTGAGGTGAGTTCTGCTCAAGTGCCCCCCATATTCACAAGGCTCTTGTGACATATGCCTGGGAGGCCAGGCCCATAGCAGGATGCTGTGGCATTGCTAGCACGCTGTAGGCATAGCCTGAGCAGCACCAGAGCACCAGCTCCAGGCTTCAGGCTGCATTTGATTTTTTGCAGAATGCACCCAGAGCGGTGGCATGCTTCTCATGAGCTCCAGGGGGCAGCGCCTTTGCAGCTCTGGGGCAGGCAGGACACAAATGGGGTCACTATCAGGTGCTGTGCTGGGAAAGCAAATTTACCTGGGCAGGAGGAGACCACCTGGAAGAGCATGGCACATAGCTCTCACCTTAGACCAATCCCCTGTCTTCCACTCGTAGCAGCCTGAATAGTCCTCACAGGGCTCCTCCTCTTTTGGCCTCGTGGCTGTGTCGCATTTCCCCTGGGAGTTGGTGCATGTCACTGTTCGCTTCTGCGTCCCCTTGCCACAGTTGGCAGAACACTGCAAGATACCACACAGCTGCTTAATCCAGCCTAAGTCTTTTCAAATCCATCAACAACTGTGATGTCCTTACTATATATCAAAGGATGATGCCATGTTTTTGTCCCCTTAAAGCTCAGGGTCTTTAGAAGCTTATGCACAGTCCCAGCTGAGATCCCAGCCAGATGGCCAGTAATGGGGGAGACAGGAGTCAGGCCTCAGAAGAACTTGGGGTGCCTGGAAGTTTGATCTAGGACAGTGGGCTTTGGTGGCCAGTTGTCAGGCCCACAAGACAATGCAGGGCAGAAATTCAAGGGACAAATGAGGAACTGGGGGCAGAGGCCAGCTGGAGCATGGTGAGGTCTGAGGACCTGATTTGGGGAGGAGGAGAGTGATAAAAGCTACAAGTGACTTTTGTCTAAGGCAGGTGGCCACTGCTCAGATAGTGTCTTTGCATGTCTTAGTGTGGATGCCAAGAATGGAAACTGAGGAACGAGCTCAGTGGCAGTCCACTTACTTTCAGAGACACACGTAAGAGGAGTCTGTGGAGGGCACACAGGCAGGTCCTGGGCGTTACAGACGACATACAAACTCCTCGAGCACTCAAGACTGCCATGCCCTGAGCACCAAGGAGAGCCAGGGGAAAAGATGACCTGTGCAGAAGTGGCAGGTGCATGGGGATGTGTGGAGCCTGCCACTGCTGCCGGCCGAGGCTGTCGGGAAGGGGCCTGGAATGTCTCTATTTCTCTCTTTGCACCCCACCCGGGATAGGTCCACGAAGCCCAGGACAGGCAAAGCTGACCAGGCCTCTTCCTCTCTTTGACGTATTCCCTCCTCCTATGAGAGTCTGGGCTGGGTAGGTAGTGAGTGACTGCTACTGATGGCTGAATGAAAGCCACTGCATTGATGGATTAGACCCAGCTTCCAGCAGAAGGGCTGGCAGGGCTTCCACCCATGCTGAAGAGACAGAATCCTACTTCATGAGCAACGCGTGGGGGAATGATTTAATACAGGTTAAGAAAGCAGCACTTGGCTGAGCTGGGGCAGCTGGGTCAGGATGGGTACAAGCAAGATGCTAGTTGAGGGCCAGGATTAGACATGCAAGTGAACATGGTCATGGGGAAATGGTTTAAAGTAGTGCTCCACTGCCTCCCTCACATTTTCCAAATATGGTGATCTTTAATGTTCTAATAACTAATAATTTCAGGCTTGGTTCTTTTAGTAAAGAGGCAACCCCCAAGGGTCTGTATGGAATGTTTAGGATTTTGGTCTATGGAAAGTGTGTATCTTGCGTGGGTCATCAGCAGGTGATCAAGACCCCAGGGCTCATGTGCACTGTGGCGGAGGAACGGTGGCTGTAGACCTGCCTCTGCTCGAGTACAAAAGGAACACTCCTTGTGGGTTAAACTTGCAAATCTAAGTCTATGTAAAGAAGAAAACCATGGGGCTGGGGAGATAGCTCAGTAGAATAAGTGCTTGTCTGGCAAGTGCAAGGTCCTGAGTTCAATCCCAGTACCACAAAGGAAGAAGAAGAAGAGGAAGAGGAGAAAGAGGAAGAAGAAGATGACCAACATTTCACTCAGAGAAAGAAGGAAGAGAAGGGGAAGGAGGAGAAGGAGAAGGAGGAGAAGGAGAAGGAGATGATGACGACCGTCACCACCATTTCAGTTCTCATCCCTTCCTAAAATATCCTAGAGAGGACAAGGACCCAGATTTCTAAATTTGTTGCATTTTAAGAACTTTCTAGAAATTAAGCAGGGTTCAGAGCAGCCAAAGGCACATAGCTTGTTCATTAAAAATGAGCTGAATACTTTCTTCTTGAAAATAATTCTGTTTGGCAATCAGAAGGAACTTTAAAAATATTTTCCACACTGAAGAGTATCTTGGATCTAGCCTCTTTGAGTTTCCTAGACCACTTTTGGTGGAAGACCTGAGGGAAGCCTGCTATTTATTTACTGATTTTTTGTTTGTTTTATAGCCAAACAATCATGATCATTAAGGTAAAGCCAATACAAAGGCATAAGGAATAACATCACCAAAGATAAAATGCTATTTCCAGGACTGGCCTTCAAAGTTAAAGCAGAAGGCTTAATTGATGTCTTTCCAAGATGTTTCATCGTGTGAGATTTGTACCTCTGACTTGCATACCAAAGGCTGTCCCTTCCAGCATCTGACTCGCCTGTGGCATTTAAAGGAAGTCTTTGAAACCACCTTTTCCCAACTTGACCACTCTACAGTGCAAACCTGCTCACAGGAGGACTAAAAAGCCAACCAGGGTCTAACTACATGTGGGAATATTCATGAGAAATAGAACAGATAGTACTTTTACTGTGGGGTCAATGTATACACCATCAAAGTGTGTGCATGTAGGCACATGTGTATGTGTCATTCTGTTATTGCAGATGGGATTTAAGAAAGTATGAGCTGAAACACAACCTTGAGCTCACATAGGCATGGGTAAGGACTGTGATAATGGATGGGGTACATCAGACATCGTGGAGCAGGGGGTACCATTCTGGAGTTCCCATACACAAGGCTAAAAAGGCCTTGGCATGAGCAACAAGCAGCCCAGGCACCAACCTGTGACCACTCAGATGCTTCCCAGATGGAGAGGCAGTCTTGACCCTCACAGCTCTGCACTGGTGTTGGTCGGGGACCTGGGCAGTACAGGGGGCGTGTAGCAACATCGGTGCCATTCTGCAGCTGGTACACGCAGGTCACCTCCCGATGCTGGATGCCCTTCTCACAGGTTGCTGAGCAGGGGCTCCATGGGCCTGCCACCCACCTGCCAAAGGGAGAAGACAGTGAGAACATGGGGAGGAGAGGCCAGCCTTCTAACCCAGCAGAGTGCCTTCTAGAAGGGTCATGAAAGCAATCCAGAGTATGAACTGAGTTACCCAAATGGTCCTCTATCCAGTGACCTTCTCAGTACAAAAAGCCCCTTGTGCACATCAGGCCAGTCACAGTGAGATTATATATCCTAGATGGCATCCTGGGAGACGTTTTGTTCAATGCTGTGTAAGTGAACACACTGCTGGCCATTGCTAGCAGGACCTTTGGTGGCAGTGATGAGATTTGGCTCAGATTCTCTTGTCTCTTGCTCTCTGCCTTGGAACCATGTCACTGTAATAAGGTGCTACAATGAAGGAGCTATTTATTACAGCAGCACCAGAGACTGTGGCCCCTCCAGAGTAGAGACGGTGACTCTTGAGGATGGTACCTTGTGGGCCACGGGAAGACAGAGGCTGATGAGGTCAGCATTTGAAAGCACTCCCTTAAAGCTTGCTGACCTGCCCAATGCTCTCATGATCTGGGGTCTTTCTATCAGTGGCAGGGGCATGGAGAGCAGTGTGGGGTTCTCGGTTGCTCAGGACACAGAGGGGCTTATAGTGTTCTTGTAGGGGCACTAACGAAGTCTCTCCTGTTTGGATCTTGGATGAGCTGGCAAGCTTAGCCAACACGCCTAGGTCCCAGGGCTCACTACCTGGCAAAGCAGCTCCAGCTGTGTGTGTCCATCTTGGACAGACTCTCCATCCTTTCTCATTAGTTAAAATAACCCTGAACTCTCCTGGAAACAGATGCTCATCATGCCATGTCACCTGAGTTCAGAAATCTCCGTGGCACCCAAGAGGGCCTTTCCAGTGGGCGCTAAGTACCTTTCCAGTACCATTCTGTCTTCCTGGCCTGTTCCAGCCAGCGGAGCTCCTCTTCTTAGACCCACCACTTAATGTGGGAGGGAAGGCGACAACAGTGCCTACCACGGGGCAATTATTGCCTGTAAGTTGCCCACAGCAGCACCCGGCACACAGATGCCCATGTGCCACTAGCTGTGATTGCTGCCGTTGTCTCCTTGGGAGGCGAGGGTGAAGTTCCAGGGCACTGAGCCAGTTTCTCATCTCAGTGTCTGCCAGTTGTTCAAACAACACTAAAACAAAACAAAACCCACCAGACTGGATTCCAGGTGTTCCTCTTTGTCCTGATCTTTGGCGGAGCATTAATTCACAATCCCGCCAACTCAACTGCAATTTTCCAATTGTCACTAAAAGGGCCACAAAGGCCAGGTGTGGTCTGAAAGCAGCGCAAAATGTCTTCATCAGTGTTGCCCAACTTTCTCCTAATCTTGGGCTTTTAAATACTCAATTTATACCTCCACCAAGTTTATCCTCCCTTTCTCACTACGCTTGTATCATTTGAGCTAACTCCTAGCCAGATCTTTCTCTGACACATTTACAATTGACTTTATGAGCAAAATGTCAGGGTTTGGGGCGAACTTTCAGGGTGCTACCAGGCTGACTCTTCTTGGGAAGATAGCTTTGTACGTGGTTGTGTTCTTCCCTGTCCTCCTCATGGGGACATCTGCAGGCCTAGAGATGCATGGCCCACAGGGTGGACCTCCTTCACAGGCGCACAAGCAGGCTTATGCTGTAATGAATGTGGGCAGCACTGTGGCTTAATCAAAGATCACATGCAGGACACAAAAGAGGGAAAGACGTGAGGTTCCGAAGTCCCCCTCCGGCTGTCTCCTATGCCTCCCGCTCCATGGATAACTTGAAAGGTCTTTCTGGCAGGGAAAGAGACTCCAGGAGGAAAATAGAGAGGAAAAGTTGACATAGATTATAGCCTAGGTGAATTTGAAAACATGCTAAGTGAAATAACTTGGCCACTATAGGGCAATCTCCGAGGTGCCTAGGATGCTCACACTTGGAGACACAGAGCAGGACGGGGGCATTCTGGGGAAGGCAGGGGAGTTTCTGTTAATGGGGTCAGAATTTCCATTTGGGGAGATGAAAAAGTTCTGGAGATGGACGGTGATGAGTGGAGAGTGACGTGTACAAGAGCTCATGCTGCAGTATGCACGCACTTCATGTGGCGAAAAGACTTGTGGGAAGATGGCGCTGTGGTGCTCAGCAGAGAATCAGCCACTCCAACCTCAAACCTGCAGACTCACAGGGATTACGGGGGACCGCAGGAGTCTCCATAGTAAATCACCCCAGTGGATAGGGCCATGGATGCAGCAGACTGAGTGGCTGCTGAGTTACTCGGGTTCAGATGGCCCCCAAGGAGAGGATGATTCGAGCTCAGAGCCCAGCAGCTGTGGACTGATTTCCTCTAGTGGTTCCAGTGTGATGACAAAGGGAAACTGAATTCAAGTCAGCAGGAGCTCAGGGAGTCTAGCTTAAGCCAGCAGGAGGCACACAGAGTGTTGCAGGCTGAACAAATTAAGTTCCAGCCTCACAGTCAGAAACCAGCCTGAATTTCAGTGGGACTAAAGGGACAGGCTTACTGGGAATCATCCACTGCCTTGCTGTAAATCTACATCTGGCTTGTTGGGATTAATCCCCACAGAGCCGAGCTGTCTGCCTACTCTGTCTACCAGTGAAATACAACTCTGAAGTGGATTTTGTCATTCTTTCGTTTTGATCTGAGTGTGAGCATTGTTTCTACCTTTTGTTGTTGTTGCTCTGCTCTTGTTTCTTTCTTCTCTTTCCTTCCTGTCTTCTTTACCAGTTTCCCAAAGCTCACATAACTTTCCCTGTTCTCCAGCCTTACTTCTGACCTCCTGTTATTTTATTTCTCTGTTCTTTTCCCTTTAAAGCCTTTTAAATTATCTCCCCTGGTGGTAAAAATTACCTTATTGAGGACATATTTATTGTATACAAATTTTTGTTTTGTTTTTTTGATTTTCCTATATAACCACAAATCTAGTTCATAGATCAAGTGGCAAATTAATAGTTATCACAGTCTGTCCTTTTCTAGACTGTTGGGTGCTACTGTTACCATTGACTGTATGACTACAGCCAACGTGACAGAACTGTGCAATCTCTTGTTCTTCCTGGTGTGCCAAGCTGAGGTTGCCTAAGGGTAGTGAATGACACCATAGGCCAGTGCCAAAGATCCAGGTGCAAGGCCAAGCAGGCAGCAACTTCTCATCCCCAATAAATTGAAAAGGTAGGATTTTACAACAGACTCAAAGCCAAAAGCCAGCTTTTCCCAGAACACATCTCTGAGAAAGAGCCATTTCCTAAGGGTTCTCACAACTCTAGCAATAAAGCCACCTTCCATAAGCAATTTACAAGCATCGACCCAGAAATTAAACTAAGAAAGACAGAAAGAAAGAAAAAAGAAAGAAAATGAGATATGGAAGCAAGATACATCTGAAGACATCGAGCTCACCACAGGCAAGCCCAGGGAACAATGAGGAAGAGCATCCAGAAGCCACCCAGATGGGCTCTCTGAGGTGGAGCCAGTGGAAGCAACAAAGCTAATGCACGAGGCTCCAGAACGAAATAAAATCTAAAATATAGAGATGGTAACCATAATGAAAGACGTGGTTAGTGACGCTAGTGCAGATACGGATCGTTAGAAATGCGGTGCTTAGGAAAGCGATGGAAACCATGAAAGAACATAGGAAAGAAAGGAGTCCATCAGAGAGATTCAGATATCCAGTTCACTGGTCTTATATGTATTAGGATGATGCAAAACTGAGGACAGAACACAGGATAGAATACAGGATTAAATTAGCAAGTGATCACACACAAAAAAATCAGTTTAACAGCAATCTAAAAATAATTTCTGGGCCAGCAAGATAGCTCAGTGGTCTCAAGCTCCCTGCTTAGGCAAGTGTGCAGGTTTACTCCCTGGCACCACATGCCACGCTGGCCCCAACCCCAGGGCACACTGAGTGGGGCACAAAACAAAACAAACCTATTTCCAGTGTCTGAAAGAAACCGTCTCAGCAGAACAAGTGAGGCTCCAGGAGCCAACTTACACTGCAATTACAGTTTAGGGTGTGCCCTTTACTCACTGTTTCCCCTAAAAAAAACCTTTACAGTAACATTTATCAACCAAGTTTGATTTAGCAGCTCTTCTTGTGAGCGGTAAAACTACAATGCTAGAGAAGGCACAATGAACTCTTCTGTAATGCAGAGAGAAGGGTGAAAGATCACCCTTTCCTGTCCCCGAAGTGGTCAGCATGGAATCCCCTCCTCTCTGCCCATCAGATTCCATTTCTATGTGCCGACAGGTCAAATAGCTCTCCCCTGAACACTGGGACCAGAAGAGTTTCAGCTTAGGTTTTTGAATATTTTCGCATGTTTAGTGAGATTTGTAGGGGGAGGACCCAAGTCTAAACATGATGTTCATTTATGTCCTGTATACACCCCATTCACATAGGCTGAAGGTAATTTTATGTCATATTTTGAGTGCACCTGTATTTTGATTGTGACCCATCATAGGAAGTCACTGATAATTTTTTTCCACTTGTAGCCTCAGGATGGCACTCAAGCAGTTTTGGATTTCAGGGCTGACATCTTAGATTTCCAGAGAAGGGATGCTCGACTGGTACAAGTTATAATACTTTAATATTCTAATGACACATTGTACTGTTCAGTGGCTGTGTGACACTCTACCTTTTTCTGTTTTGCTGGTGTAATAAATTACCACAAACTTAATGGCCCCAGTCAATTTACTACTTACTATTTTATAGTTTTTGGGATTGGAAATGTGACAGGTTTTGCTGGTCTAAAATCAAGCTCCTGGGAGGGCTGGCTCCATCTGGAGTTTCTAGGGTAGAGCCTGTTTCCTCCTGCATTTTCCAGTTTTTAGACACTGCCCCTAGCCCTTGCCTCGGCCCTTCCCTCCGCCTCTGCCTCCACAGCCAGGCGTGTCAGGTCATCTAGCATGCCACCCTTGCTGTTATCTTCCTCCCTAGCTTTCAGGAGCCCCCTTGGGCACATGGGACCCTGTTACACATTCTAGGAGAAGCCCTCCAGTGGACAGCCTGTGTGGGTGATAGGGAACAAACTCAGGGGCATAGAAAACCAGAATTTATTCTTTCACTGTTTGGGAGGCTGGAGGCCCAAACTCTACACACCACAAGGGGGTGATTGTGCCTCAGGGCTCTGATAAAGAAGGGCTCTTTGATATCCTTGCTTAGGCGCTGGAAAGGGCCAGCACTCCTTGGCATTCTTGGTTTGTAGAAAGTGGCTCCTGTCTCTGCCTTCTGCTTCACAACATGTCCTCTTTGTGGGTTGGTGTCCTTCCATGGCTGTCTTTTTATATATGGACACCAGGCAGATTAGATTAGGGCCTCAGCCTACTTCAGTAAGATCTTAGTTAATTACCTAATTGCACAGGTAGTAACCCTATTTCCATTCTGTGGTCCTAGGATTTAACACACCTCTTTTAGGCAATATAACTCAACCCATCACGCAACCTCACTTCTACCTTCAACCTCAACTTGCTGTGACCCAACACGTGCATGAGCACTGAAGAGCAGCAGGTGGACACCCCTGGGAGCTCCTTCGCTGTCCACCAGGAGTTTGAGCAGGTTCAGCTTCTATGCAACATTCACTTTTTACTCATAAATTTATTTGGCTGTGATTTAAGCTAGATAAAGGCCATATAAGGTCTCCTCAGGTGTGTTTTTTGTCACAAAGAAACATTGGCACTGTTTACATCACATTCTTTGCATACAATTCGTTTATATTAAAGACAGGCAACAAGAAGAGAGGACATTGGTTGGTCACTTTTAAAAAATGTATTTAGGACAGGGTCTACTACCCAGATCAGACTTGTAGTGATTCTCCTATTTTTAGCCTCCCAAGTGCTGGGATTACAGGCACTTGCCACCACACCATCTCAATCACACTGTCTCAGCTGGGGGTGGGGCTGGCGTGGCATGCCGGGGATCGAACCCTGGTCCCTGAGCTCTGCTTAACCAGGCACTTTAATCCACTCAGCTATATGGCCAGCCCTAGGTACTTATTTTTGACAGCTTTCAATCACAATCTGAGCTAAGAAGTGCTTTAAATGTGGGATTCAGTGTTGAATTTAACCGTCTACCAAGTGGGTGAGAAGGATTTGGTTTGGCTGAGCATCTACCTGTTCTCTGTGCTAGGAAGGATCCATACATCGGCTTCAGTTAATGGAAGCAAATACACAAGTGGTCTGCATCGGATTCTCTGCACTGGTTACAGACTGGCAAATTGCAGGCGTCTGATGGAGGATTTCAGCTTGTAACTTGCTGCAGACCACTTTCTGCTTTCGAGTCCCTCTGGCATGTGCGTGGTTAGAGCAGTGTGCCTGTGGGTGGAGCCGCTGTTCACCCTGCAGGTAAAGTGGCTGGGCTGTGCCGGGGCAGGAAAGGTTCTAGGGCCCCGAGCTCCTGTCCTCTCTCCCTGGCTCAGGGCTGCTACTCTTAGGTGTGGAAGGCAGAGTGTGCCTTGGCCATACTGTGGATTCCAGGGCACCTGTAACTTCCAGGGCACCTGTAACGGTTCTGCAGGGCTGCGGGTGAGGAGACACAGGCAAGGCCCTCTCCACACAATGCATTGAAGACTGAGGGCAGCATCAGATTCTGGGACTGCTGGAGACCAAGTCTCTGCCAGCTCTTGGCAGACTGAAGCAGCTGCTTTGTGATGGGAACCATCGGGACACAGCTTTCACACATGCCATTTATAGTCACTGAAGATTCATGGCCGCTTTTATGGAACAGATGTCTACAGAGATGGGGATGTCAAGGTGCGAAGGTGACAACTAGCAGGCTGTGATGTTTCCCCAGGGGATCCTGCAGGGCCTCTTGACAGCTGCACATGGAGCCTGCATTCTGCCTCTTTCCATTTAAAACCTGAGAATTATGAGTTCTCATATATATCGCCCTGAAAAGTACTATTATTCACATACTTGTTTTTTTGAAAAGAGGAAATGAAAATCTGAAGTGGATCATTCAAGTCTGTGAATAAAAATGAGCCTTTTCTAGAAGCAGATATGTAGTTCTGCTTGCAGAGAGGCCCAGCAATACATGAATTCTCTTTTGTAGGGTTAATAATGTGGAGCCTGAAAAGAAATAGCTTTCAGCTTTTTTAAAAAAAAATGTATTTTAGTCAGGGCCTACAGGGTCTCACTATCCAGATCAGACTCATAGCGATCCTCCTGTTTTCAGCCTCCCAAGTGCTGGGGTAACAGGTGCGCCATCACACCCAGCCTCAGTCGCTGTTTCAGGGCACCCAGGGTGGCGGGGCCAGCATGGCACACTTGGGATGACCCCAGCCCCTGCATCTGCCTAAGCAGGCATTTGAAACTACTAAGCTATGTGACCAGTCCAGCTTTCAGCTTTGAATTTAGGTTGAAAAACCTTTTTCTAGGTTACAGTGTGTCTATTCAAAACTAAGATGAATCATTTGCCAGGATCTGAGCCTGTCCATGTTTCCCTGAAAAGGCCCATGGACCCCAGAGTTAGCTCTTATTGCCCAGGAAAGAATAAGGAGGAGGGGAGAAGGTAGGAAGGAACAAAGGGGGGAAGAGAGGAAGGGAGGGAAGAAGAGAGAGAAAGGTGCTTGGATAAAGTATACTTCAAAGGAAAATTTCTAAACAGTTTCTCTGCCTGATTGCACCAGCTAACCTGTTCTGAGAGCTCCCTGTGTGCCCGGAGATGTTCTAAGCCCTCTACATGATTCCAAATAGTTTGATCCTTACAATGATCTGTTATAGGTCCATTCACAGGTAAAGAAACAGTATTGCCACATGTGACTAACTGGCAGTCACTTTCAGCCAGTAAGATACAGTTCACATACCAAGTAGTCCATCCCTTTAAAGAGCATAATGCAATAGATCCAGTGTTATGAAGCCACTATTGCAATATAATTTGAAAACACTTTCATCACTCCTAAAAGAAACCCATACTCAATATGACCCAGAGCCCAGGCCTGGCATGTGAGTAAAACTTCATCCATCACACAGGACTGGAGTGGAACCCTGCAGCAGAACTTCCTGCAGAGAGGCTAGAGGCAGCTGATCCACGAGTAGAACATCTTGCTAGAGTGGCACAGAGGGTTCACCTCCAAGGGCTGCAGCAGGAAGGAGTAGAGCACAGCTGCCAGACCCAAGCCACACCCCCCTGGATAAGTCTGAACTAGGGAGATCTGGACCTGGTGCTAAGGTAATAACTGCACCAAAGCTCTACACCAAAGGTCAGAAGACAGTGCTGCACAAAATGACAAGGAGAAGGAGCAGAGTGCACGCTCAGGCCCCAAGCCCACCCAGAACAAATGCAGGAGACACTAGCATAGAAGAAACTGTAAATCACACACCTGACCTCTCTGAAATAATAGCATTTGAAGTAAATAAACAACTGCAGAAAAGTATAGAGGAAATCAGATCAGAAATAATATCTGGGGTTGGGGCGATAGTTCAGTAGAATAAGTGCTTGCCTGGGCCTGAGCTCAATCTCCAGTTATGCAAAAAAAAAAAAAAAAAAAAAAAAAGAAAGAAAAATAATTTCTGAAATGAAAAAGAAATGTAACTGTAATGAAAGAAGTACTTACTGCTTCTTTTTCCCCCCATAATTTTATTGAGAAACAAATAACAATGAGACATTTTCAAATCAAATTAATAGGTCAGTTTAAATAATTAATACACTGCATATTGTTTTCTTAGTGGTCATTTGTTGTACGAGATGCAGACATGATATTCTATTTACAAACACTATTAGAACAGGACCCTCTATTCATTGACTTAAGAGAATGTAGCTGTATATCTATCTGAACTTTTAAAATATACAGATACAAAATGGTCATTCATTTGTATCTCCTTTTTTGTTTAGTTTTGTCAATTACATATTATAGGTGTGTGAATTCAGCAAAATATTCCCAAATAGTCTAGTAGTCCATAATAGTATTGGGTTTTCCGTATGTCTGAAGTTGTTGACTTGAATCTTTTGCAGCTCAGCATAATAATATGGTTTTACTTCTTATACTTCGGTTTGATACTTTTCTGCTGGATGGTTAAGACCAAGATAAAGCAAGACCTATGTAACAAGAAACATAGTTTTTAAAAATCTGATCAAGGTCGGTCAGATCCCCTCAGAATTTATCCTGAGACCCTGTACCACAGTTTGTAGATCCTTTGTCAGTGTCAGCAGTGTGGATGAGTCATGGTCATTGCTTGACGAATTTGCTCTCTGTGGAAGCCTGAGAGAATGTTTTCTCTCCAAGTGACTCTCCCTAGGCACACTATAGATCATCAGTCTCCTTCCTCTGTGGCTCCATAATCTCCTTGATCAGAAAATTTGGGACACAACTGAGTTGCATGATGTTACAGTACAGGTTCTCATATGTCCTGGGTCTTAATTGACCTTGAAAGGCTAGGGATAAAATGTTGGCTCTCCCTGTGGTTCTCCTTTTTCTCTAATTTTTGGTCTGCAAACTTAGATTGTTAACCCTCCAGAAGAGAAGCTTATTGTTATTATTGTACATCTGGGCTGTTGAGCTTAACCTCACTATCTGTCTGATACATCTTAGGCTTAGCATGGAACAGGTATTTTTCATCAAGTATTGATATGTTAAACTTTAAGTCCTTACAAAATATAATGTAAAAAATTTAAAAAAAAAATATATTTTAAAAATAGGAATAAACAATTATATATGTTCACACATATGTTTAGAACTCTAACCATATAAAGCATTGTAGCAGGACAGTCCCACATCACTCCTTTTCCTCTCTCTTGCTTTCATTCACCACCCTCCTTTTTAAACAAACATCTACCCGAGAGAAGCTCTGCAGCAACTGGTATGTCATGACAAGCAGCAGCTATTCAGAAGACCAGAATGACAGGCACTCCCAGCCTGAACTTAGTGCTTCTAAACAAGATACTTATAAAAAAATACAGAAGAGAAAAATGTTGGAATCCTTGAATGAGCAATATAGGAAAGAAATAGAATGCATGAAGCAGATTCAAAGTACTATAAAGGAAATTAAAACCTCAATCACAAGCTGGCAAAACCATTTAATGAAAGTGAAAATATACTTTCAGACCTTGAAGACACTGTTTCATCTAGTGAAAAGGTAAGAAAAGATCTCTTAAAAACAACTAGGGTTCAGGAAAAAATAACTCAAAATCTTCAAGACGATGCAAAGATGAACAATGTAAGACTAACAGGCATCAATGAGAAAGGAGTCATATAAAAAGAATATGAGAAATTGGAGTGTTTAAAGGTAAAAGCATGTGTTTTACAGATTTTTTTTTATAAATGTGCATAGGTTTTTCTCATAAAAGTGCCAGACACTTTGGTTTTTGATGGTTTTATTTATATACATTAGTTTTATTTTTACTTTGTGTGGAATGTCTACAAATTTGAATTTTATTTATTTTTGTACTTTAATTTTCACAGGTTTTGCTTCTAGACAAATGGCAAAATAAAGTTTTTTTGAAGTCCCACCAAAGGTAAAAAAAAAAAAAAAAAAGAATATGGATGGAATTAATAGCAGAAAACTTCCCAAATATGGGAAACCATCTGACATGCAGTAACCGAAACATGTGGAACTCCAAATAACATCAACACAATTAAAATCACACCCAGGCATATAATAATCAAGATCCAGAAATTCAGCACAGGAATAGTATAAGGAAAGCTGCTAGAGAAAAGAAACAGATCACATTTAAAGGAAAACCTATCAGAATAACAGCAGATTTCTCTTCACAAACCATAAAGTCAAGAAGAGCATGCATGGAGCAAAGTACTTCAAGTCTTGCAAGCAAACAAACTCCAACCGAAACTGATACACCCGTAAGACTCTCTTTCAAGTATAATAGAGCAGTGAAATACTTCCATAATAAAGAATTTCTTGATGACAAAGCCAACCCTACACAGACTACTAAATGATATTTCAGAGAGGGACCAAAATGTCCACAACTCCATGAATGAGAATGGAAAGAACATAAAAAAAAAAAAAGGGCAAACAAATACAGGGGAAAAAGAGGTATACAAAAGCAGTCTTTTAATTATTCTTTCATATATAGCAGCAAAATATTTCCATCAGCATACGCTACAAATGCACTTCTCCAGCACCCTGTGTGTCATGATTCTGCCTGGGTCTACAGGGTGGACATCAAGGAAACAGCAGTGGCTCAGTCCCACAAGTGACACCTGGTCACCAGTGAGCATGATGGACCCTGTCCACGTCCACCACGTACTGGAACTTCGTGTGATGTCCTACCGCAAAACTGTTAGAAGTGCTGGTCATATATTTGCCACTCTAGTATTCACGTTATGTTTTATTCTTAATAATTCCTTACTATGATGAAAACTTTTTCTTAGTTGATATTTTTATATACATTAACCTATTCAAATACTATGTGCGTACTCTGAATTGATATCTTTCTCCTAGTATTAGAAACTTTAAAAAGTGTATTTCCATTGACTTTATATTACTTCTTCCTTGACTTTTACACACACACACACACACACACACACACACACACACACACACATGCACACAGACACACAGACGCACACACATACACACAGACACACACACACATGCACACACACACATGCACACAGACACACACGAAAAATATGTATATAACCTAATAGAAGATTGACACTGTTTTGTGGAAATCTTCAATGACCTTTTAAATGGGTTCATTTAATATAATTATATTTTACACAGTCCTGCATAACTACCATTCTGACAGCACTTTGTCTTTACCCAGGACCATACAGCAACTCCTCTTCCTTCTGCATGATGCTCTTTGTTATTTTCTATATGCTACATCTGCAGGCATTAGAATATTTTGAGTTTGTATAACTGGAAAACATTTTACTTTTAGTTTTCAAAGGTATGTTTGCTAAGTATGAAATTCATTGAGAACAGATTTTTTTTCAGGCTTTTGAACTAATTAGTCTAGTTTCTTAGTTGCTTGCTCTTGTTTTTTTCTAATGTGGAATAAGATGCTATTTAATTTTGTTCTTCCATAGCTAGTATTTTTTATGTATGTGCTTTAATGATTTTTTTTTATTTACAATTAATTTTGGACAATTTCATTTTTGTGTATCTTGGTATGATTTTATTCATATTTCTTATGCAGAAGGTTCATTTTTCTAGGAAATGTGGTGCTATAGTTTCAATCAAATTCAGAAATTTTAAGTCTTTAAATTTTATGGCCTACCCCTTTCTATTTTGAGAATTCTAATTATATGAATTTAAGTTTCTTGATTTTGGCCCAGAGTGAACTATTATATGACCTATCTGTAAATTCTTCTTCATTTTTATTTTAGACAATTTTTATTGTTATATTCAAGTTTGTAAATAATTTATTTACAGTGCACAATCTATTATTCTCATACTATGTATTCATCTCAAAAATATTTCTCTAAAATTCACTGTCTATATCTCATATCTTTCACATTACAATATTTGTCTACAATTTTTTAATATGCTATATAATTATTGATTTTCAGTAAAGTTAATGAGAAAGAAAAGAAATCCATCCTCTTCTTTGTCACACTTCCATACCCCCCCATGGTCCCCAGTCCTAAGAAGTCCCTGGTCTACTTCCTGTCTCTGCTGGGGCACACGCCCATGCTGGGCCCTCCACGCAGCTGGGCTCTCACACTACAGGCTGCATCATGTCTGGCGCCTTTCAGTTAGTGTGATGTTTCTAAGGTTCGCCAGGCTGTCACATATTGCTGTACGATGCCTCATTAGCAAACGACCTTCCACTGGACGGACCCATGCAGTGTACACAGTCATTCACCAGCTATGGCAACGTTGGCAGCTTCCACATATGAGCATGGAGGAAGGAGTTATTGGTGAATGGATAGTTTTAGTTTGAGAAGAAAGTGTAGGAGAGAGTGGTGATGTACAATAGTGTGAATGTACTTAATGCCATTGACCTATCCAGCTTATAAGCAGTTCAAGTGAAAAGTTTTATGTTATTTATATTTTACCACACAGAAAGTATATTCAGTGAGTAATCAATAATTATATTATAAAAATAAATTTATTATTTATTTATTTGGTACGGGGTCTCGCTACCTCCTGTCTGTGTGTGAACCTCTGTTCCTGTGCTTCTTAGCTGTCTACCTAGAAGTGGAATTACTGGGTTGTATGATCATTCTGCATTTAGCCATTTGAGGAATGGAAGAACTCTTCCAAGCTGCACCATTTCACATTCCTGCTGGCAATGTAAAATTCAGCGTCCTTACAAAAATTTCCTATTGTGAGGCTGGGGAGATGGCTCAGTAGAATAAGCGCCTCCCTGGCAAGCGCAAGGTGCTGAGTTCAATCCCTGGTTCTGCCAGAAAAAAAAAAAAATTGCTATCGTATTTTTTAAAACTATAGGCATTATAGTGGGTGTAAGAAATGGGCCACTCATTGAATATACTTTTTTAATGTGATAAAATATAAATAACATACAAAATTTAACTTGAACCACTTATAAGTTAGATAGGTCAAGGGCATTAAGTATATTCATAATATTGTACATCACCACTCTCAGTCTCCTATGCTGTCTATCTTCTCAAACTCAAACTCTATCCTTTGAACAATCACTCCCTCCTCTGGCCCTGGCTCCTGTCAGTCACTCCTCCAGAGTCCTCACTTCAGTGGAAGCAACCTGTATTTGTTCTTTTGTTCCTGGCTTACTTCACTCAGCCTATCAAGGTTACTCTGTCATAGCATGTGTCTGCATTTCATTTCTTTGAAATTTTTAAAAAATATTTATTTATTTATTTAATTGGTACAGGTTCTCACTACCTCCTGGCTCAGCCTCCCCAGCACCGTGGCGCACCAGCATACCTGGCTTCGCAGCCGGCGTGGCATACAATATGCATGTGGTACTGGAGATCGAACTCAGGACCTTGCACTTGGCAGGCAGGACCTTAGAGCACTGAGCTATCTCCCCAGCCTGTGTATTTCATTTCTTTATATGCCTGAATATACAAATCAATTGGGAAAAGACACATAGCCCAGTCATAACATGACCAAAAAGCAGAATAAAGCACAATAGGTGAAACAGAAATAGAAACGTTTCCCAAACACGCATGAAAGCACTCAACCTCACTAGAGAGCAAGCGGATTTAAAAATCAAACACGCACCACTGCTCACCCACCAGATCGACAGTGCTGCAACGGCCACTCAGTGCGAGTTGGATGGGACGGAGGAGACAGCAGATAGTGCGTGGTGCAGGTGAGAAAGTACAGGGCTTCCCCTTCCCTGACGCGTTTCCCTGGTTACCTGGTTGGTCATGGTTTGAAAACACTACGGGGGAAATTCCAGAAGTAAGCAACTGCAAAGTTTGAAGTTGTATGCCTTTCTGAGTGGTCCTGCGATCCTGTCTGGTCCCATGCTGTCCCTCCGGGCCTTGCTGTCCCCTGTGCCTCTGTGTCAGGCATCTGGCAGCCTCGCGGTCAGCAGGTGACTGACCCAGACGTCAGGGCTCATGTTCAAGTCTCCTGTATTGTATCTGACAATGGTGATAGCGGTAGTGATGCTAAAAATCTGGATATGACAAAGGAAATGGCGAAGTGCTGCTCTTTTGTGAAAAGTCGCAGTTCTTGATTCAAATAAAGAAGAAACAATCACGTGCTGAGGTTGCTAAGATCCTGGATAAGCGTGAACGTTCTGTCTGTGAAACTGCGAAAAAGGAAATTCACACTAGCTTTGCTGTCATCCATGGACTAGCAGAAGCTGTGGCCACAGCACGCAACAGGGGCTGACTTAACACAGACGCTGACTGTGTCATTCCATGGCCAGGGCTACACTTCCTTGCCCACGCGCCTGAAGAAACTGCTTAGGGAGGTTCACTGCATAGCGCATAAGCCCCAAATGGAAAGCAACCTGTAACATCTGCTGCACAATGAATAGACATACAGTGGAATAATATGCAGTAAAGAAAATGTACACCCGGTGTGGTACAGAGGCCACGTGACTGAGTCCTCAAGGCAAAGACAGATGCACACATGCTAAGAGGCTGCTCACAACAGGCCAAGGGGCGCTTGCTGCCCAGTGTGTGGATACATGTTCATGTCATGACAACTTAAAATCTGGGTGTGAACCATACACCCACTGGAGAAAGAGGATGAGATTAGGGAGGGGCACAAGTAGCGTTCTGCATGTCTGGACAGTACCGTGACTCAAAAGAGGAGAAGTAAATTTGGTCATCATGTGGAGCTGCTATGGCTGGGAGCTGCGGCCACCTGCATTTATTAGTCAAGCTCAGTACTTGCGTGTGTACATAAAAACACACATAAGAGAAGTACTCAGAGAAGCTGTAATGAGAACAGCATGCGTTAGCTGTGGCTGAGGGGAGTGGCAGAGGCCCCAGGCAAAGGAGAACACGATGCCTACGGTGAGGCCAGCTGCCAGGGCTGGCCCTTTGTGGCTAAGTGTTGCCCCACCTTTTGCTTTTAAAAGCCACACAAAAAATCCAGTGTTGCCTGCTTTGAAGATGTTGGAAATGAACTCTAAAATCCCTAAGACGCCTGTGTGGGCCAAGCTGTGACTGCTGTGGAATTTGGCCCTGCAGCCTCTGGTCAAGGACTCTACACTTCAATGTCCCAAGAAGGCAGGCGAGGTGCCTCGGACCCACACCCCAAATGACCAGCTGCTCTCTTCCCCAGCTTCACCAGCACAGGACACGGTGCCTTCTGCCATCGTTCCTCATCGCTTTTCTTGGCTTTGGTGGCCACATTCCTAGAACCGGCACACTCTAGTTTGTCTTTGGGCTGGATTAGCAGGGTATCCCCCATCATTCTGTCCTCAGATGAGAGAAACAAAACAAAACAAAACACCACCTGAGATTAACGGAGTGCCATGCTTTACCCAGGACAGCTGTCTGAATGGCACCTGACAGAAGCGCACCCCCTGTCCGGGATGGAGCAGCCGCTGCAGGAAACACCAGAGCCTGACTGACATGGGCAGTAGTCCTGCCCAGCCACCCGGTCACCCAGCCCCCAGAATCATGCAATATGGAAACACATGGGCAGACCTCTGCATTCCACCCCACCGCTGCCCGACTTTGGCTACGAAATGCTCAGAGTTCCACAGACTGAGAAACCATTCCTAGGTGGAGCTCTCTGAGCCCAACCAATGCAGCTCTGGGTCTCACGGGAAGGAGGGGAGCACGGCTACTTGGGACTGCTGTGCCTGCAGGGGCAGAGGCCGGGCTCCACCAGGACAGTCAGGAGCTGGCAGCCCCGCTGGGGCTCTGGCACGAAGCTGCTAGAGCAAGGGAGTTCACAGTTCTGCTGCTGCCCTACCCACAGCCACTTCTAATTGCAAACCGCCCTCACTCCTTGGCTTACCCAGAGCCCTGGGAGCCAGCAAGCCCCTTGGCAACAACAGCCCCCCGGGTGGCCGATGCTCCCCAGAGGCTGCTGCTTCAGTGATGGTGGCCTCTGTGGTTGTGGCTTAAGGCCGTGGGGGTGAACTTGAGAGTCCCCAGAGGAGACAGACATCCAGCCTGGGATGCAAGGGCTGTTGTCAGGCCGTGTGGACAACCTGCACGTGTTTCCTGAGTGACTAAGGGTGCTTGATGAGCCCCACATGTCCCAGCCCACCTCAGCACAGGGGTCGCCTCTGACGACCACTTTGTATCGCTTCCTGGGTGGCTAAGTAGGTCAGGGCTGCTCGCCACCTGCCTTCTGCTCCTCCACTGCATCTTTCCCTCCTGTTCTCTAAGGCACAGGCACCTCCTCTCACCCTAGGGCTTGGTCTTTGGCTTACTGGCTGTCCATGGAGCTCTTAAAACACTTTTATCAGCAGACCTTACCTACACCACGGCCCTTGCAGATCGTGGGGTGCAGGGGACACCTAATTCTCTACCTTGGCTGTGACTAACAGCCTGAAGTGCAGCAGGGAGCCCCGCCATGTCTTTGGTTTGGGGTGGACATGCGTTCCTCTTCTCCCCATCACCAAAGCCCAGTGGCCAGGCCTTTCCTAAAGAGTAGACAGGAGGCTTGAGGCTTGGCTTGGAAGGTCCTGTGCACTATGTTGAAGCAACTGCTGAGTCCGCCCAAGCCGACCCCACTGGGACCTCAGTTTGTGCCCCCTGTCCATGGCCAGCTCTCCAGGGTATCACAACAGTTTCTAACTGCCCACCCAACACACGACCTCTTCTTCCTTTTATGTATTTCTGCCACAGTTCCAGACATGTTCCTTTCTCATTCTGAAGCCTTCAATGGCTCCCTAGTGCCCACCACCTTTGAGACACTGGATCTGGCATGTAAGAAGATTTCAACCTACACACCATCACTCTGTGGAGGTTTATAGCTGTTTTCAGAATATATGCACACAGACAAAAAATAATAACCTGGACTATGGAAAATGAGAATCAGGAAAACACAAGGGGAGCTCGCCTCGATCCTCTGCTGCTCTGGGTGGCTGCAGATGATCCTGTCCAGACAGCAGTATGTTCCTTAGCCTGGAGACTCTGGCGTGGTTCCCTTAGCCTGGCACCCTTCTCCATTTCCTCAGTTGACCACTTTCAAGTGTCCACCCTGCCAGAAGCTCCTCTGTAGGGCCCAGATGTGGCCTCTTCCACCTCACTTCTGGCACCTCAAGGCTCTGAGCAATACCACTGCCCCCAGAGGCACCCTAGCCTTGCTATGCCTAATAGGCTCTGAAGGACGCAGAGGCTGAGTTCCAGTACAGGCACCCTGGCTAAGCCCTTTTTGACGTTGGCTGCCAAACCTCCCCAAGTCCAGCCTGTCCACCTGTGCAATGGGACACATGGGTCCTATTCATCCTTTGTCACATCCATGTGGCAGTGGCCAGTTACGTGACTGACCATATCTGCCACACTGTTACCAACTACCACCCCTTTCTGGTTTGCCTGACCATTAGCATGCCTTGCTCAGGACAGTCCAGAATCTGCATCCCCAACCACTGCATGTGGTCTTAGTCATGTCTCCCACCTCCTGCTCCTAGGTGTGAACCCCGCTAAGGCAGCGCTAAGGAGGGGTTGGGGTACATGCTAAGCCTCAGCTCCAGTGAGTTGGACAGACAGTGCGCATTAGTGCTGCTGGCTAAGAAAACCACCAGCAGTTCCCTATAAAAAGTTACAGTGGGATAAATCTACAATAAAATATTCATGCCCTTTATTTCACTTCACAGAAAGATTCAAACATCCCAACCAAACGCAGTCATCGCAGCTGCTGGGCAGATGTTCCTCAGGCAGGCGAATGAGAGACAATAATTACTCTCAATTAAGTCCCCAGTAAATTATGTAAGGAAGATGTTCAGCCACTCAGCCCTCTGTGGTGCTGAGCCAAAGGCGGGGAACCTGGTCCAAAACTAGTCAGAAACTCTGGACCGCTTGGGCTAATTCATGTTCTGGACAAACTGCAGAGTCTCGGCATGAGAGAAAATAATGAATCCCACAACCACTTTCAATTGAAATTAATAATTTGTCAATAATTGTACTCCCTAATGAGCTACAGAAGTTGTTCCTGGGTCCTCAGCATGGAATGGAAAGAGGGTCATTGTATTTCTGGCTTTCTTACATTATGCCAGTACGCAGTGCAGGACGTTCTGGAGATGTTAGGCACCCACTTCCTATTAGGCGATCTGTTTTCACGAGAACAATGTTTCTTCACTTTGATTTTTCTAAAACAGTTTCCTAAGTGTCTGCTCAGTGACGGGGTTCCTGACTAACTGAGCTTTGGGGATTTTTCCACCAAAAAGGCACCGTGAAGTCTCTGGGATAAGAGATCCCCACATCGTGGCGCATGGCGCGTGGCACCAAATTTGCCTTGAGACTGTTTTACTCCTTCTGTAAGTGTGGCTGGTTGGCAATTTGGGCAGTTGGGCAAACAAAAGTAAATTTTATTTGGAGAACTGCAGGAATGTCTGGTTCTGGTGCAAGGCCTGGGGCCACTGAGAGACCACGTGGTCTTCCTTCACTCAGAAAACAGGCGTGTCGGGCTGCAAGGTCCCGATCCCTATCTCTGCTTAGCCCTGCCTTTTGTGAAGGGCAATTTCAAGCTCAGATCTTACGATTGTTAAGGACCTAGCAGATATTTTAAAACTGAATTCCACAGTTGTCAATGAAGAAAAATGAGAGATGAACAGAGCTTTTAAAAATGATCTTTGTGCTGATCCTCAGAAGAGCTGGGGTTACACGGTCACTCATTTTAGGAATCTCTTCTATGGCCACATTTTTCTTGTATAAATTATAATTTATGCACCTGGCAGAAAATCTGGAAAGTGCATAAAAATATGAAGCAAGAGAACCGAAGAGCACACACTATCTTCATCTTTCTGTAATACACATTTTCTTAACATTGATGTCATGCTATAAACAAATCATTGTGTATCATGCTTTGCTATTGATAACAGAAACAATTCTTGAAGGATCAGAAATTTTTGTGAAGATTCGCTTGAAGGCTTGCATAACATTCTTGTATACAGGCATAAATTATACAACGAGTATACATGTTGGGCATCTGGGAACTTGTCAAGTTTTCCCATTTTGGGTGATTTCCAAGGGCAATGGAAGCCATGGAACCAAGGAGAAGATTGAGAAAATCAGGGGGAACAAATTGCTTGGGTCTCTGTGTGACAGCGAGCCTGCTATGCTATGACCCAACATATCTGTCCCCCAGGTGTCAACGCTGTAGGTATGCAAAGCACCTAGGTGGAAGTCTCCATCTGGTCTTCCTTCTTCAGCTGTCCTTCGTGAGGTGGTAGTGTCCAGGCCTTCTCTTGCTTGGGACACACCCAGCTGGCCAATGCCTCCTTAGTATGTGACCTCAACAAATCTACCTCTAGGTGTAACCTGACCTGTCTCAGGTAAATAAACAACAGGCAAGACCCAGACTGGACCATTTATGTGTCACATGTTACATGCTGTAGTTTACATTTGATTCCCAATAAACACAGCCCACGAGAGGCAAGCTTGGCTCTTTTTGCCCAATGGGCACCAAAGCACAGTCCAGCAGCCCTGGAACTGTTCAGTACAGCCATTCCTTTGGTGGCTCCATAGGCCTTAGAGCAAAACCTAGTAGGGCATGCAGGGCTCTGCCTGTGAAGCTGGAGCTGGCCTCGCTCCCTGTTGGTCTTTCCTGTGAGAGAAGCCTCAAAAGGCACAGAGGAGCCTCTTTGTCTTAGGTTAGTTGCAGACGAGAGCCGACCTTGGCACCCAGGAAGAACTCAGTCCACCCTGGTTAATTGGTCTCCTGGCCATTCAATTCACCTTATATTGAGAGTGGCCTGTTGCTGTCACCTGCAGGCAGTTTCTATCTCCCTCTCCTGGCACAAATGGCTGCTGTTATCTGGACCATAAATATTTACGACTAGTAAACCTTGACTGTGAACTAAGACTTCGCCCATGTTGTTCCTTCCGGGTCATATTTAATGCTGCTTGGCTTGCAGTTTACTTTATCTGAAATCAGGATTATTACTGGTGCTGATTGTTTTCATTTATGGTTATAAATCATTATCTGACACATCTTATTTTCATCACCTGTATTATTTTCATTCATTTTAAAAACTTCATTTGTTGTTTTTAATTTCTCTGTCATACCTTTGCCTACCTCTCTATTTTCAAGCTTGTTGAACTGGTTTCTTACAGGTTTATTTTTCAGATACATCATATGCTTGGGTCTTTGTCAGTTTGAATCTTTGTCCTTAGATGATCTCTGTTTGTTCCAACCTCCTTGGTCTCAATTCTGAGTATGATCCCACTTTTGTTACTCTGGGCATCTTGTTATATTTGCTGATTCTGTAGTGTTAGTTCTTCTATAGTGTTAGTTCTTCCTGTGCTAAAGGTTTTCATTTTTGTTTTATTCAAATCATCTTGGACAGGTGAAAATTTTATTCAAAACACACATATAGAAAAGTATGTAATTTGCAATTATAACTGATGAATGTTCACAGAGTAAAGCATACAGCTACAACTTATATTAAGAAATAGGGTTCCCCAATCTTGTAGAACTGTATCTGTTAATCTGAGCAATGGATTTGATGATTAAAAATAAATAATATAACAACCATTGTTAATTAGCTCTTCCTGTCTTGAAAATCTATAATATATGTATTGTTGTATATTAAAAAAAGAATAGAGTATTAAGAGCACCCCAAAAGGCCCACTCAGGATGCTATGAGTCACCCCTCGCAATTCTGACTTCTATCTCATTCAGTTCTTATCTGTTTTTGAATTTTATATAAACGTAAGTACAGGACATGCACCCTTGTCTTTCACATCAGGCTTCTTTTTCTCAACATTGCATGTGCCAGGCTGGTTAGCGTTTTGCACAGCACTGGCTCCTTCCCATCGCTGTGCTGAAGTCTCTGTCCCCACCCTCTAGCCACCGTACTGTGGATGGGCAGCTGGGCTGGTTCAAATCTGAAGCTCTCAGAGCTCACTGTTCTGAGCATTCCTGTTTGTGTCACTTGCTGTCACTTCTACCTAAATGTAGAATTTCTGGGCCATGAGAATTTGTGTCTTACCAGATAGATAACCTAAGATAGCTATGCTGATTGCACTAACACCAGCAAGGGATAGCAGCACCAACTGCTCTGTGGCCAGTCCTTAGTACACCTGTTACTTCTATTTGAAATGGTTTGCTGGGTGTGCAAGGGTGTCACATTGTGATTTTAATGGATAAAGTCAGAGAATACAGGCAAAGGCATTATGGGTCAGGGCAATAGGGCAAATAAAAGTTGGATGGGGAAGAGTAGTTTTATGTTCGTAAAATACCCTTCACCCCATTTTCCTAATCTTCTACTACTTTGCTTATTGGTGTAATATTTTGTGGCTCCCACACATTGTGTCAACAATAATCAATAATATTCTACTTGTTGCTTTCTTTTAAAAATTCTTTCATGTCTCTCTTCCTTCTCCTGTTTTTAAGTTGCAATATCATTTTCTCAAATATATATATATATATATTTAGGTATTACTCTTCCTTTCCTATATCTACCTTTGTTTAAGTCTTAGTTCTATAATTAAACATATTGAGATACACATCACTTGTCTGTTACCCATGTGCTCCTAGTTATCTCATGGATGAAGAGTATTCAAAGTACAGAGGTTGGCAAACTATGGTCGGAGGTCCAGATCCCATCTCATTTTGTAAATAAAGTTTTATTGTAACATAGTTTTGACCATTTGTTTGCAGATACTAAAGTCTATAGACACTCATATCATTATATAAAATGATGTAACATTTTCATAGAACCTGTGCAGAGTTCCCAAGATATTTTTAAAAAAAGGGAATTCAAATGCTATCTAAGCTGTGGTTACAGTGTATTGCTCAGGGAATAATGACAAGGTAAAAAGGCTGTACAAGTTCAGCACAAACACAGTCAGAAGGCTTAAGCTACATGTCATAGGAACAAGACAATATTCAAATAACAAGCATGGTAGAGTGAACACCAGTGAAATAATCAAGGTCACACCAGGGTGCCCCTATATAGCAGTGCATCTGTACGGATTCAGCATAGTGCTTGCACATAGCAAATTTACTTTTTAAACTTCCTATTATGTTTTCCAGATATTTTTTATTTGCAACTTGTTGAATCCACAGATGCAGAACTATGGATATGCGAACCTTGCCTGTGGTATGCTGGTGCCACAATGATAGCATTGACTAGTTACAACAGAGACTCTGTGTCATGTATAATCTAAAATTTTTGACATCTGTGTCTTATTGCAGAAATTTGCTGATTCCCACTGTATCAGATTCTATAAGGAGGGTTCATGGGTACAATTCTTGAGTTCTTAAAAATTTTAAATTGTTTTTCTAAAGCATTGATACTTCACAGTGTAGCTAGATACAAAATTCTAGCAATCAATCTCTTTTCTGATCTGCTGTTCTGTAAGAAGACTACTTAAACCCATACAAGCAAAGGGAACTGGCTGGCTCTGGGTCACAGTCCAATGAATGGCCGTGTGTTTCTATGCAGTCCCTGAGGCCATGGTCCCCACCACGGAGTCCTGTCCAGGTTGTCCCACTACTGGAGGCTGTGGGTGGACTGCCCAGCCATGGAGTCTCTGGGGTGACCTAGCTGTAGCTCCATCAGCCCACCTGTCTGTCTGCTTCCTTTAGAGAACTATGAGAGACAGCCTGCTCTGCCAGTCTGACCACCACAATGATGCTGTCAAACAGGCCCATGTGTTCTCACTGGACCCTCTCACATTTAGGGCCCACAGGCAGCCTTTCTTCCTCGACTGCATAGAAACCATCTGCCTAGACCATCTACTTTTTCCATAGCTGCACCAGGGGTGGATAGCAGGTGAAGGCCACACTCCTAGGACCTGACCACAGATGTCTTTGGGAAACTGTTGCCTCTCCTTGGGGTCCTGGCTGTGCTCTTCATGTGCTGTGATTTCTCAGGACCCACCAGCAAAGCCTCAGAGGCAATATCTGTAAGCATCTAGGATTGAATGTCTCCTTAGGATAGGAACTTTGACACTTCTAAAAATCCAGTGATAACATGGATGTTAAAAAAAAAAAAAATTAGCACTCACTGCACATCAGAAAATGTCCTAAGCAATTTTTTTCTATTAAGTGCCACCATTATCATGACAACCTATGAAGTAGGTGGTCCCTGTGCTAGAAAGAGAAGGAGCAGAGAGCCTGAGGCACTCAGCTGCAGCCCGGAGCTGGGGTGGGAGCCGGCTGTCTGGTCCTTGGCCTTTGACCTTGACAACATTGCTGCTTGTCCTGGTGCTCCTTTTTTGGGTCCCCCTCCACTCTCTCAGGCAGCCGTGCTCCTTGTCAGCTTCCTTCTACCTTTCTTCTTTTTATTCTTCTGTATTTTAGGGAAAGGTCTACAGGGTGTTCAGGATCTCATTACTAGATTGGACTCATAGTGACCCACCTGTTTACAGCCTCCCAAGAGCTAGGATTACAAGTGTGGGGCTAGAACCTCAGCGCCTGAGCCTGCTTGCAGGCACTTTAATCTGCTGAGCTATTTGGCCGACCCTTTCTTCTACCTTTCTTGAGTTTGCTCTCCTTTTCCTCACTGAAAAGTAGCAGCACCCTGCCTTCTGTCCTTCTTACCTTAAGGAGCTTATTCTTCTCATTTTTTCTTACTTTACAGTCCAACTGAAAACTAAAAACCCGTACCCTTCTAGGCACGGCTCAGCTCACGGGCTGCTGCCTGCGTGGCTTGAGCTGTCTGTCAGCGTTGCAAACTGTTCCCGCTTGCTGTGGTCACATGCCCCTTTTCTTCTCTTTACTTTAAACATTTTTTAAAACTTATTTATTGTGTACAGGGCCTCACTATGCAGCTTGGTCTTGTCGTGATCCTCCTGTCTCAGCTTCCCCAGCGCTGGGATTAGAGGGGTGTGCCACCACGTTCCCAGGGTTCTCAAGCCCAGATTCTTCTAGGCCGAGCTGTCTCCCCAGCCCAACATGCCCCTTTGCAGCAGTAGCTCATGGGCCTTCATTTCTGGTCTTAACAGAGCCACCAGGCTGCCTCAGGGTCCTGCACGTCTCTTCTCCTACATCTGCTGGGTCTGTCCATGATTTTGGCATCAGAGTGGTCTTTCACAATTTCTCTTAAGGCCAGGTGAGTCTGTTTCCCTCTCTTCCTCTCTCTCTTTTTAAAAAATTCTAACTAGAGATTTAACTTGAGACCTCTACACTAAGCTATATACCCAGCCCTTTTTTATTTTGAGCCAGGGTCTTGCCCAGGCTGAGATCCTTCTGCCTCAGCCTCCCAATGTGGTGGGATTACAGGCTTGGCCTGATGGGCTTTAGTTAATGGTGGGCAAAGAGCAAGCTGTTCTCTGACCCTTACTGTTTTCCTAAAGCACCAGCGTCTAGACACACCCTCATTTAGAATGGCCTTTCCTGACTGCAGCCAACTGTAGAGTGACGTGGTCCTGCCCACCAGATTGTTGCTGGAAGCAATCCTGGTTAAAGTCAGAGTAATGGTTCTTCTCATACTTTATCTACCTTCCAAGAGAAGAGCAAGTGGGGAGAGCTTTGTCTAGAAACTGGGGCCTCTGGTTGCTTGTTCCCTTGCCACCTCCAGAGCCTCCTGCAAGGTCCTGCCTGTGTCCTCCACTTGGCCAGGTCCTGGCTTGTTGTAGCTCTTATCCCTCAATGCTGGTGCTCTGGACCTACCA
Organism: Ctenomys sociabilis; assembly: GCA_004027165.1. NCBI lineage: Eukaryota > Metazoa > Chordata > Mammalia > Rodentia > Ctenomyidae > Ctenomys > Ctenomys sociabilis. The sequence goes on along the minus strand of PVKA01002257.1, from coordinate 34,382 downwards.
GCCAGCAGAGAATGAAATGACCAGCTACCTATCCTGCACCCTGGCCCTGCACACTACACTTCCAGTCCTTCTGCCTTCTGGTTCAAGACTCAGAACCCAATCCATCACAGCTGCTAACCCTCATCACCCTGCCTACGGTAACGTTTCCAGTAACTGTTGGTGCCGCACCAGTGGCACTTGGCGTGGCCCTTGGCCTGGTGTCATCCACACCAGCATGAGAAAACTGACTCAGAGGGTCTAGGAGCGGAGCCCAACAACCTGCCTGTTTAAAGGCCCTGGGAGATTCTGAATCAAAGGAACCACTGCAGATAGCATGGAATAATTACCTGAGGCCCATGTCTAAGATTTCTGCTGTGCTCTCTGGAATAACCAGCCCTGCCACCCCGTGTCCATACTCACACACACACACACACACACACACACACACACACACACACACACACACCGCACTGGGCAGGTATAGCTGAAATGTGATTCCCTTCCTGCTCCCAGGATGCAACGCAAAGCTCTCTTGGTGAGGAAGCAACCTCCTCCCAGGCCAGAGTGGACTGAGAGCCGCAGAGCCAAGCCATGCTTACATGTGGGCCAGCGCTGTCATTGCCTCTGCTGCTCTAATTTCTGCCCCGGATGTCTCCAGGGGCTCCTCTTGGAAATGATCTACTTCTGTGGTATACCACCAGGCTCTTTCCTTCGGCTAGCAGAAAGAAAAGCTGGTGGGATCCAGCATTTTACACATATCCCCATCCAAACAACCTCGCTGTTCTTTCTTCCCACCATTCCTGCAGCCTGGCCTGAGACGAGGCACCTGGGCCAAATGTCTGGGAAGCCTGCACCACAAGCGCGGCCTGTAACCCAGTCCTGGGTCCGGATGATGCCTGCCTCCTTTCCTAATCTCCTGTCCTTCTCTAGCTCTATCCCCATCCCGCTGATAACATTATCTGAAGTTCGCAGTGCGGAGCTCCGACACATTCACGAGGTGGGAAACGAACCTCTCGAGATTTTTCTGCTGTTTCAATTTACGCTGGAATACATATAAGTTATATGAACTTGTTCTGACAAGAAGGGGAATGTCAGCAAATGCTAGGGCCTTCCCCAATATTCTATTACCTGGAAAACACCAGCATGTTTTTATTGTTATTTAAATTATGTAGCTATAACTGGAGAGAGAGAGAGACAGACAGACAAAAAGAGAGATGGAGACAGACAGACAGACAGACAGACACACAGAGTAGGTTTCTGTGTGTAGTAACTCAGGAAATGATGGAAGGCCCACAAAACTCTGCGATTTGACAGATGCTTGATACTGATCACGCATCCAGTTCTGCAATGGCTCTCTGGTCATGGTTTCCACCAGTGTTCGTCACACGCTCGCTTGGGGCGCAGGAATTTACAGGCACTACTTCACCTAATTTTCTCAAGGCTTCTATGAGAGAAGCTCTAATTTTGCAGTCTCATGGATGGCGAGATCTGCTAACTAACCTGGGGCCTGCATGTGGCTGGCAGTGAGGCGGAGCAAGGCCACGCTCCCAGTACCTCAACAGGGGAGGCTGCCCCTCTCTTGGGGTGGACTACTGAACTTCGCAAATTGCATGTCTCAGTGCCTCTATATGATAAACGCTGACTGATTTTGTTTTCTGTTTCCAAGTTTAAAATAGATCTATTTAAAACAAAGTCTAGGGCCTGGGGAGATAGCTCAGCAGCCTCAGCACCTGCCTGGCAAGTTCAAGGACCTGGGTTTGATCCCCAGTACTGCATGCAGTGCTGGTTACAGAAGCTGGGCATGGTGGTGCACACCTGTAATCCCAGCACTGGGGAGACTGAGACAGGGGGATCACTCTTCCTCAACCAAGAGTCTGAGCTGAGTAGCGAGACCCTGTACCAAATAAGTAAATTAAAAGACGAATTTTTAAAAAGGGTTATATTAAGGCATAGTCAGATAAAGGGAGATGAGAAGGCCTGGTAGGTCAGGGTCAAGGGTCAAGGTCAGGGAAGGTCAAGATAGGATGTGAGATGGATGATACCCATAAAATCCACTACAGTCTATACCAAGAAAGCTTGAATGGTTAAGTGGCACAAACACTCCGGGGGCCCAAGCCAAACTCCAGTAAGTGCTCCCACTGATGGGATGAACCTCGCCTTCAACAGTGCTGCTGCCCATAGGGGAGAGGCATTCTTGGATGAGTGAGGTGCTCCCTTCCACCACCCCTCTGTGTAAATCACAGATGGAGACTTCCTAGCCCTGGTGCTAGGTGCAGCAGCACACCCATGAGTTTCCACGTTGGTACAGCACTCACCGGTACCTGCCTGGCTCCACAAATTTTTGCTGGATGAAGCATTATTCTTGCAGAGATGACAAGAAGAGCAGAAGAGAGGAGCAAGCTGTGCCTTCCAGATCATGCAGCAGTGGTGGGATGGCTTGCTCACTGAGGGGGCACTGGGCTCAAGTGAGTCTATCAACTGGCCACTGAGGATGCCCTAGAGGGATCCCAGGCTATGAGTTTGATCCTAGAATGGGCAGGCTTAGCTCCTTACCCAGAAAAATCTCACTTCTTCACTTTCTGGTAGTGATTGATGAGCTCACAAATCTGGGGTCTGGATAGGAGAGTGGGGGACTCCCTCCCTGCCGCTCTGAGCCCAAGGTCACCCAAGTATGGGCAGAGAGTATAATTCTCATGACCTTCACAGGATGGCAACTCCACCCCAATCTCTTGGGAACCACCTTATTTAAAACTCTTGTCTTGGCTGGTCCAGGTCTTGAATTTGAGTTTCTTTTCCAGTATGGATCCAAATAAGGCTAAGAATGTGAGAAAACGAACCACCTCTAGCATTCTGAGAAACTGCTCTAGTGTGTATGTGTTACCATTCTGTTACTGTGACAAAACATCTACGATAACTTATCGGAAGAAAAGATTTATATTTTGCTCAAGGGTTTCAGTCCATAGATGCTTGACTTTGGGGCCTGGGGTGAGCTGTATAGCCTAGCAGGTAGAGTGTGGCGGAATGCAGTTGCTCATCTTGGGGCAGCAGGAAGTAGAGAGACAGGAAAGGGCCTGGGCCACCCAGATTCCTTCAGGATGTGGTCCCCAAGGACCTAACTTCCTCCCACCAGGCCCCACCTTCCAAAGGTTCCAGCACCTCCCAAAGACATCACACTGGTCATCGAGCCTTCAGCATATGGGCTTTTACAGGACACTGAAGATTCTAACCAGAATAACATAATCTCATAACTCTGAAGCTCCAGTGGCATTTTTAACTTCCAGAGAAGGGCACCATGTCAGCGATGTCTGGTTTGTGCCAATCTAACGGCCATCAGCAGAGTCAGCCGACTATTTGTGTGTCTGTCAGTAGAAGGTGCTTCGGGGGGGGGGGCCTTTTTCATGGGATGGTAGAAGCAGGTGACACTATTTGGAAAGGAGACTGGGGTAGCAGAAAGTATCTAAGATTCAAATAGGAACATGCTGCTTTGGGTTCTTGCTATGAGTTTGGGGAAGTTAATGACTTCTGCTGGATGAAGCATTATTAAGCATTAAGTGAGGTTTGAGCAATGGCGAGGCTTTCATTTGTAAAGTGGTGCCATGGACTGCTTTCTCAGAGGCTTCAAGGGGCGGCCTTAGCCAGGGGACAGCTTCTGGGGGCCCGTGGGCAAGCTGACCCCTGGGTGCGTGACAGGACCCCAGAGGAATTGTGAGGCCATGTCACCCGTGAGATGGCCAGCAGTCACTCTCTCCCTTCTTGCTACACCACCCACAGGGAAGGACGGCCTGGCCCCTCTAGCATGCTCTGGATTTCTGCCACCCCCACAGTTTACATCTTATGAAAAAGAACACAAGTGTTAAGATTCCCCATTTTTATAACAGATTCATTTTTTTTGAAAGGAGAAAGTTTCCCTGAGATTTATGGGAACAAAGTAAACTGCTAGGGAAGGCGACATGTAAAGGGAGTCAGGTGGCAGCTGGCCTGTCCAGGGAACCCATTCCGCTCCAGCCACAGCATGTGACCTGGGAATTGGACCTGGTCTCTGTGCAGTTTGGGGGCTAAAATAAGCCCAGGGAAGGCTGAGTTTGCTAACAGGTTGTGTACCACACCCAGTCACTAAGAATTTGGAAAAAAAATTCTCATACTTTGAGAATCATACAGCTGCTGATGTTGAAAGTTCCCGTCCAAGAGAAACATTCCGGGCAGGCTGCCCTGCTTACCCATACATAGGAATTTTCCAGTACAGTAGCCCTCCTGCTAACAGACTGGCTGGCTCTGCCTCAAGCTGGACAGTGTCAGCCGGACAGGCTGTGTTGCCTGGTTTTGCTGTGATCGCAGGAGCTGCGTCTCTACGGGGGACACATCGCTGCGTGGCCTGTCTAGTGTTACCCTCCTTCTGGTGAGACAACTTTGGTTTGCCTTTGGGATTCCATGTGCTGCTGACCAACAGGACAGCGCATGAGCCAAGCCAGACCAGTTGGGCATCACAAGGGCCAGGAATTGGGGGGGAGCACCCGGGAGCACACGCAGCGAATCCACGGGACCCCGCAGGACCCGTCTGCTGCCTCTGGCCCTGAGCATCCTCTCTCTAACCTGTTCTCAGCATCTTTTCAATTCTGAGTGCTACTCCACTTTTTTTTTTTTCAAAGAAAAACTATTTATTTGGTACAGGGTCTCACTGTACAGCTTGGATTCATAGTGATCCTCCTGTCTCAGCCTCCCTGGCACCGTGATTATATGTATGTAACACCATGCTGGTTTCAGTGGCCAGTACAGCATGCCCAGGATTCCAGACCCTGCCTAACATGTGGTACATGTAGTACCAGGGATCGAACCTGGGTCCTTATGCTCACCAGGCAGGACTTAGACTGCCAAGCTATCTTCCCAGCCCTCCACATCTTTTTTTTTTTTTTTTTTTTTGATACATTTTCAGATCAAAGACCTTTGACACACATGCTTCTTAACTTGCCATCTTGCTTCGTTAAAGGGAAGGCCCAATGTGCCTCAGAGGCTAGTGGTGCCTCCTTGAGTTTTCATGCACAGATACATCTTTAGAGTGAGTGGGGAGGCTTCAGGGGGGTAGGGTGGCACAGACAAGCATGTCATTGGCTTATTGGATAGATACCTTACTTCCCATTATGCGAAACTGTCTAACCAACAGGAGGAAGAGGTTGGTTGAGTTTATTTTCCTAGTGGAGCCACAAGGTCAGCCCAAGCAATGCTCCTTTGTGGGCTGGTGGTCCCTGAGCCTGCTGCCCGGAGCACCCTTCTCTATAGCTGGATCAGAAAAGGAAATTCCAGGACAGAAATTTTCCTGAGAAATAACACAATAGTATATTAGCATAGCGAGGGAGCACACAGTAGCGCATCACGGATGCCCCAGGCAGGGATCACAGAATCCAGCCCCCGAGGGCTCTGTCTGGTTTTGCAATTGTCTACTTGCTGTGGCCACATAATCCATTTTCCCTCTGAACCTGCTATGGGACAAGTGTGGGATATGGCCAGCACTGTCATGTCCTCAGGGCAGGAGCCTGGCCAGCTGCCTGCTGGGAGGTCTGCAGTACGGCCTGGAAGTGCCTGCCACTCAGAGATAAGATGCATGACCTCACTTCAAAGCACAGTGAACTCCTTGGGGACAGGGACATGGTGGCTGGAATTGCAAAGAAGGACAGCACTTCATAAACCATTGCTCTTAGGGCTGAGTTATTCCTTATCCTAAATTATTTTAGCTAGAAGCATTCAGATTGTTTTCTTTTTGGTCAAAGTTTGGAATATCTGCATGCACATAATGAAATATCCTGGGGAGGGGACCCAAGTCTAAACATGAAAGTCATTTTTGGGGTTAGGGAGATAGCTCAGTAGGATAAGAGCCTGTCTGGCAAGCACAAGGTCCTGAGTTCAGTCCCCGGTACTGCAAAAACAAAAAAACAACAATTCATTTATGCACCTGCACAGAGAGCCTGAAGGCAATTTTTACATACTATTTTTATTATGCCTGTGTTTTCACAGTATCCTGTCACTTGAGGCCAGGTGTAGAATCTTCCAGATTTGGGGGTATTTGGATTTTTAGGTTAGGGATGCTCCACTTGTATCAGAGTTGGTGTCTTGACGGCACCAGCTGCAAAGTAGCCCGGAAGGTTTCCCTGGCATGCCCTTTCCTTGGCCAGTGTGAGTGGCTCCCACCAGGCCTGAGGAGGGGCCACTAAGGCACACCCGCGGTGACTCTACTCTTTCCCATCCTGTGCTTGAATGTGCTCCACACCACCTTATTATTCTTACTCCTTCAGAATTAAAACTGCTCTCTTAAAAGCCTCCTTAGCCTCACTGCCAGCATGGAGAAGCCTAGAGACGGCAAAGCCTTTTCCTTCTTAGGGCAGCGTCCTTGGCTCACTGAAGACATCATCCCATTCCCTGGGAGAAGTAGCTCCTTGGCACGGTCGTGCATACACAGAGCTGGCCAGCACTCTCTTCGCCTCCCAGCCTGGGCTCCTGCCCGAGGATCTGACAGTGAGGTCATGGTCCATGGGGAACCCCCAAGCCCTGAAACACTTGCCAAAGGAAGACCCTCAAGAAGCAGGAGGTCGGCCCTCAAAAGCACAATAAATCTGAACAAAAGCTGGGAAGGCAGTACATCAGGTGCCTTGAGGTGGTCAGGAAAAGTCTAGGGCCCAAGAGATTGGCTCCACTGAAGCTCTGCGGATTTGGCCTAGGTGGGGTCTTTCCAGAAAGGCCTAAGTGGGTTCTTGGGTGTGGGGGGCATATACAAAATGTGACTCTAAGGGATGTGATGAGTTACTTTTAAAACTAATACTTAAGTATTTTCAGAGTACTTGCCTTACTTCACATAGACTGCTTTGTCTTTGTACAAACATATGCTGGCTGCAGCTTTGGTTAGGGTTATTTTAGTTCTGTCATCAGTGTGTGGTATTTGCTGATTTTTATCCTGGTATTTCGGTCCTGGGGTTTGGAGAAGAGGGTCTGGGTAACAAAAGGGGGGATGGTTCTTTGTTAGGCTAGATGTGAGTGACAGGACCCTCAGACCTGCCATGCATGCCTGGTACACACTGGAGACCACCAGGCAGACAGTGGAGGTCAGCCTGTTCTAGAAGGATGCCCAGCACAGAGACCCCTACTCTAGACTGGTGTCCCTTCTGAGTTTGACATGCTTTCTCACCCTATCTGTGCTAAACTGTGTAAGTGAGGGTGGGTAGGGCCAATATGAAGCCTTCCAGACTACTTATTAAGCTAAAGTGAAATCCTTCAGTAACATGGCAGGAGACAGTATCTATGTTGGTCAAAGATATGACCAAGCCCATCAGCAGGTGGCTCCCCAAGCAGCACAGCCCAAGATATGGGTGGCTCCTCTGTGTCCCCGCCTAGTGAAAGGCACAGAGAACATGAGAGGGAGATCCTAGAGGGTGTCTCCTATTTTAGACCAAACCTGCCAACTTGTGTAGCATCTCAACAGGATGCAGGGTGGTGGCTTTCCTATAGGATCACAGGATGGCCAGCAATGGGAGTTCTGCCTCCTCTGCCTGTGCCTTTGGGCAATGCTACCTGCACTGGCCACATTCAAAGCTCCTCCAAAGGAACGAGGAAGAGGGCCTGAGAGGTCCAGGATACGGCCCAGGGGAAAGCGCTGCTCACACAGGATAAGGGGAAAGTAGTGCTCACATAGGATAACTGGAGGGTAGTTGGCTGCACAAAACCCTTTGTCTGAAGAGTCTCAAGCCAAGGTGCTAGGAGAAAACTAGTACCTTATAGTGGCAATCATGGACTATGCAGTGCAGGGACATTAAGAGTGCCATTAAGTCCCTGGATGTTGCTGGGAAGCAGACACTTAGGTTCTTCTGGCCCAGGCTCCTGACTGTCCAGAGCTTCCTATGAATCCTAAGACACCAAGGGCTCTGGGTACGGAATGGCTCACAGCCACCATGCTTGGAGTGCTAAGAGCTTGTAGTAATAATTATGCATCTGTGGTGGTAACTTTAATGGTGTCAACTTGACTGAATTAGGATCTGTACTTGACTGAACTGGGTATGTCTGGCTGCTCAAGAAGGCATAACATGGCTACTGTGGAAGTCGCCAGTGCTTTTCTGTTGGTATAGTTCCTCTGCTCTGCGTCATAGTTTCCAAGGACTGCCCAGGTTTTCTTCACTATGCCTTTCTACCATGATGTTCTGGCTGTGGAGCCAGCCAACCATGGACCAGATCCCCTGAAACCAGGAGCCAATTTATCTTTCAAGTTGTAGGTGTTGGGTATTTTGCTCTAGCAATGGACAACTAATACAGTTGGAGATTTTTAGGCAGCTTTATGGAGGTAAAACTCATGCCCCAACCCAGCCATTTGAAGTATAGAGTTCAATGAGTTTTCAAAGCCATAGTCCCAGAATATTTTTGTTATGCCAGAAAGAAATCTTGCACCCTTTGGGTATCAATTCCTAATTCCCAAACTCCCTATCCTTCTTGGCCCCAGACACCACCAATCTATGGTTTTGCCTATTGTATGCATTTAATGGAATTTTGAATTGATGTTTTGTGGCTGGTTTCTTTCATGCAGCATAATTTTTAGAGGTTTATCTATGTTGCAGCATATATTACCAGGGCTTTATTCTTCTAAGGGTGAGTACAGATAGTCACATTTGTCTATTCTTTGAAGGATGAACTTTTTTTTTAAATGGGAATCAAACTTAGGACCTTGCGCTTACCAGGCAGGACTGTGGCACTGTGCTTTATACCAAGCCCCTTTTTGTCACTATTTCTATCATTTAGCTATTAATAAAGAAGATTCCATACATGTTCATGGGTAAGATACTGCACTGGTATGTTTTCATCATTCTTGTGTTTATGGATGGGAATTGACTTGTTAGTATAATAATGCTAACTCAAAATATGACTTTTAAAGTAATTTCCAGGCTATTTTCAAAAGTGGTTGCCCCATCCCACGCATGCTGATTCTAATTTGTCCACATCCTCAACAACACCTACTTTTCTTTTTATTGTAATTGTCCTAGTAGTTGTGAAGTTGAAGTTTTTATTTTCTGTTTTCTGATGACTAATGATGTTAAACATTATTTCAGGTGCTTATTGGACATTTGTCTCTTTGCTCAGGAGAACTATATAAATTTTTTAATTTTCCTATATTTTAAGGAAGGGTCTGCAGGGTATTCAGGGTCTCACTACTAGATCAGGCTATTAGTGATCCACCTGTTGACAATCTCCCAAGAGGTGGGATTACAGGCGTGTGCCACCACACCCAGTCTCAATCACCATCTCAGTGTGCTCCAGGGGCAGGGCTGGCACGGCAGGCCCACAATCCAACCTAGGCCCCTGCACCTGCTTTAATCCGCTGAGCTATTTGGCTGGCCCCTTTCTCAGGAGAAATGTCTATTTGGATCTTTTGTCAGTATTTAATTGGGTTAATATGCTATTTTATTATTGAGTTGTGGTAGTTTTTTACACTTTTCAAATACAAATTCCTTATCAAACATATGGTTTGAAACTTTTCCTCCCACTTTGGACTATCTTTTCTTTCTTCTTGATTTTGACCTTGGAAGTACAAAAGCGTTCCATTTTGGTGAGCTCCAGCAGACCTGCTTTCTCTTTTGTTGCTGGTGCTGCTGCGTCCCATCTAGGGAGCCACTGCCAAACCCGAGCCACGCAGAGTTTTACTCGTGGTATCTTTTGAGCCTTACACATTTAAATCTTTAGACGTCGGATGCATTCCAAAGTAAAGATTTATACACAGTATCAGGAGAAGCATCCAACTTCATTGTTTCACATGTAGACATTTAATTGTACCAATGTGATTTGTTGAAAAGACATAATATTTGCTGACAAGACAAAGACATTTTCTACTGAGTGCTTTCAGCACCCTTATTGCTGAAAACCAGTTGACAGGAAATGTGAGAATTTATTTACGAGCTTTCAATTATATGCCATTGTTTCTTATGTTGATCGGGATAGTACCCCACTGTTTAGATTTTGACAGTTATACTAAGTTTTGAAACTGGGAAGCATGAACTCAGGTCTGTTCTTTTAAGGATTATCTTGGCTACTCAGGCTCCTTTCTAATTCCACATGAATTTTAGGACAGTTTGCCCATTTCTGCAATAAACACAGCTAGATTTTTTTTTAAAGAAAATGTATTTGGTACAGGGTCTATAGGGTCTCACTACACAGATCAGACTCATAGTGATCCTCCTGTTCCCCCCCCCCCCCAACTGCTGGGATTATAGGCTCATGTCACCACACCCAGTCTCCATTGTCATCTCAGGGCACCTGGGGGTAGGGCTAGCATGGTATGTGGTGCTAGGGATTGAACCCAGTCCCTGAACTCTGCCTAAGCAGGCACTTTAGTCTGCTGAGCTATCTGGCTGGCCCAAGACAGCTAGAAATTTGACAGGGGCTACACTGGTGGTCAATTTACACAGCACTGTTAACTTAAGAATTCTTCTAATTCATAAAAATGGGACATGTGGGCTGGTGAGATAGCTCAGCAGTCTAAAGTACCTGCTTAGGCAAGCTTGGGCAAGCATAGGGCTGTGGATTGATCCCTGGCACCACATGCCCTGCCAGTCCCGCCCCAGGGTGGGCTGAGCTGCTAGAAAAAAAAGAGAGGCATGTTTCAGAGTCTCAGTTTTATCAGTTTTAAATTAACACATATTCATGTTTCACATGGAAAACACTTGAAAGAATTAACAACTGGGACCACCTGTTACTGAGAAGTTTTTGCACATCAAAAGAAATTGTCAACAAAGTGAAAAGACAACCCACAAATTTTGAAAAAATGCTAACTCATAAGAACTCAGACAAGGGTCTGCTGTCTAGAATTTATAAAGAACTAAAAAATATCAGGGCCCCTAAATTTAAAGACCCAGTCCAGAAATGGGCATCTGAGATGAACACACACTTCTTAGAGGACGAAATTAAAGAAGCAAATAAATAAATGAAAAAAATGTTCCACATCACTAACTATCCATGAAACTCAAATTAAAACAGCACTGAGATACATCTCACCCCAGACAGAATGGCTATCATAAAGAAATCAAACAACAAATGTTGGAGAGGTTGTGGGGAAAGGGAACACTTCTCCACTGCTGGTGGGAAGGTAGACTGGTGCAACCATTATGGACATCAGTGTGGAGACTCCTTAAGAAACTAGGACTAAAAAAAAAAAAAAAAAGAAACTAGGACTGAAAATCCCATTCAAGCCAGCTATCCCCCTACTGGGAATTTTCCCAGATGAACTGAAAACATCATATCATAGTGATACATGTGTTCCTATGTTTATAGCAGTACAATGTGTGATAGCCAAATCTTGGAAACAACCAAGATGCCCGTCACATGAGGAATGGTTGAAAAAGATGTGGTATTTCTATACAATGGAGTATTACTCAGCTGTAAAGAATGATAAACTCAAGCCAGGCATGGTGGCGCATGGCTGTAATCCCAGCACTCAAGAGGCTGAGGCAGGAGGATTGTTGTGAGTTCGAGACCACCCCAAGCTACAAAGTGAGCTTAAGGCCAGCCTGAACTGCATAGTGAAACCCTGTCTCAAAAAGACCAAAAAAAAAAAAAAAAAAAAAAAAAAAAAAAAAAAAAAAAAAAAAAAAAAA
>PVKA01002257.1:0-22688 GCA_004027165.1 Ctenomys sociabilis | reverse complement strand
AATAGAAAGGTATAACACAATTAAAAGGAAAGCGAGAACTTGAGGATTGGACAATGAGGAGAGGGCAAGGAGAAACACTGAGAGACATGACAGGCAAGCCCAGTCACTTATACACACTAGATGGGTAAGACAATGATCCTGAGAAACATCAGGAGATTTTTGAAACTAGCAGTTAAGTGGTAGGATTCTCACCCCAACTAACTATATATGCTGATACCTGTGAACCAAGCAACTGCACTGAATTTAACCATGTATAATAGAAGGATCACACTCCAAATCCCTGCCATTCTGGTCTTCTAAATATGTACTTCTTGTCATGACATACTAGCTATTACTATACTGACCTTTTTTAAAGGGTAGTAAATGAAAAATAGGACAAAAAAGTCACAAGACAGTCTTGCTATAATGCTACAATGTTGTATATGAATGGATTTCTAGATATCTGTGTAAATATATGCAAGTGTTCATTCCTATTTTATTTTTCTCCTTCATATTCTGTATAGACTTAGAGTTTAGTCTCAATACTTGATGGAAAATATATGTTCCATGTTATGCCTATGATGTCTGATATTTAGACTAATAGTGTGGGTAAACTGAACTGCATATGTTGCAGGATAATAATAAACTTCTCTTCTGGAGGGTTAACAACCTAAGTTCACAGATCAAAAATTGGAGAAAAAGGAGGGCTGTAAGGTCAGCCAACATTTTGGCCCTAGCCTTTCAAGGGCAGTGAAGACTCAGGACATAGGAGAACCTGTACTGTAACATCATGGAACTCAGTAGTGCTACAAATTTTCTGATCAAGGAGATTATGGGGCCACAGAGGAATGTGATTGATGATGTATAGTGTGCCTAGGAGAGTCACATGGAGAGAAAACTTTCTCTCAGGCTTCCACAGAGAGCAAATTGGTCAAGCAATGGCCGTGACTCATCCAATGGTTGACACTGACAAGGGATCTACAAAGTGTGGTACAAGGTTACAGGATGAATCCTGAGGGTACCTGACTGACCTTATCTGATACAAAAGTTACATTTTTTGTTATGTAGGTTTTGCTTTAACTTGGTCTTAACCATCCAGCAGAAAAGCATAAAAATGGATGTACATAAAGTTATATTAATATAATGATCTGTGAATGGCTCAAGTCAAGAACTTCTGTGGATAATCCGCTTCTATTGTGGACTGCTGATCTGTGTTGGATTGTTTTATTTAAAAAAATATATAGAAAATTAGCTGTCCATGTTTTGAAAATCTGTAACATATGTATCATTGTATGTTACTGTGTTTATGTTGTTTGTTCTCTTTGTTTTTGCTTCTATTTTTCACTCTTCAGGTTAAAATTCAAATAAATAAATTAAAAAAAATAAATTAACACATATTAATTGCACCAATGGGATTTACTGTGACATTTCCATACACACATAACAACTGGGCAGTGCTCAGCCTGCTGCCCTTTGGCCCTCTGCCCACTTCCCTGTCCTTCCTCTACTCTGAAATCCTTTCGTGAATTGTTCTAAATATTTCATTCTTTTTGATGCTATGGACAATGAGACTGTTTCTTTAATGTTACTTGAAACTTATTCATTGCTATTGCATAGAAACACAGCTGATTTTTGTTTACTGATCTTATGTTCTGCAACCTTGCTGAGCTGGTTTATAGTTCTAATAGTTTTTTAGTAGATTCTTTTTTTTTTTTGTCTTTTTGAGACAGGGTCTCACTATGCAGTTCAGGCTGGCCTTAAGCTCACTTTGTAGCTCAGGCTGGTCTCGAACTCACAACAATCCTCCTGCCTCAGCCTCCCGAGTGCTGGGATTATAGGCATGCGCCACCATGCCCGGCTTTTTAGTAGATTCTTTAGGACTTCCCAGATACAAGATCGTGTCATTTGCACACATACAGTGCGAATATAGACTGCTCCTCTGGGACTACGGAGCCATTACCCCTTACTTGCTGCCGGATTGCTGCCCTCACCCTTCTGAGCACAAGCAGCACCCTGGGACTAGTGTGCCCTGTTTTGTTCTAAGGTATACTACTTAGAGGTAGAGATAAGAAAAGCAAGAGCCCCTGAGCCTGCCCAGGAAAATTCCAAAATCCCGATCCTCCTGCATGACCCACAGCAGTCTTCCTGCGGAGCTCACTGACAGTCCGCGCATATGGAGCGCATGTCATGCACCCAGGTTTAACACAGTGAGTTATGGGAAAGGACATGTGCATGACCTTTGCAACTCAGAGCCCTGCCAATCCCATCAGTCGTACTTGGGAAGACCTAAGGGGAGACGTCCTACATCCGGTACAGCATCTTAGATCCCTAAACCCAATGCCCTCAATGCTTGTGCCACTTTCCTTTCAGCCTGCACAAGCCCACTCTGTCTGCAAATACACACTCTGGGGGTGCTATCATTTAATTAAACTTCGCTGCTCTGTTCTTGCCTCTGTACACCACACACCACATCCAGTTCTTTGTTCCTCATACACAAGAACCTAGGAACCGGCCCGGGATGCTGTTACCCACAGTAACACCTGACAAGTGTAGCAAGGAGGAGGAGGCGAGGCCCCTGCTGAGATTTTTGTATTTCTTCTCACTTCTTTTCCATTTTTGCGTCTGTGGTCACTCACTGGGGGCATGTGCCAGACTATTCAATGCCATGAGGGTGTCTGCCCTGTGCCAAGAAAACTTCCATGGATCAGTCGGGTTTGTGTGCGTGACCTCTCTTTTGCTGCCAGCGCCTGCAGCATAGGGATTCCTCTTCAAGAGGAAGCCCCTGGGAAAGTGAGTGCTGGGACACTCAAGCACCAGAGATCAAGAGGCCCCTGTCCCCTTTAGCCAGAACCGGGAAGAGGTGTCAAGAGACACTGGCCAGGACTGGTAAAAGCCTCACAAAGCATTCCACACCCCACCCTGTGTTAGATGGGACTCTGAAGCTGTGCTCCCCGGGGAGACACAAGATAAAGATGAGGGCCCTATTCAGTATCTTGAGCAAAGTCTCTCATTCAATCAGCGTGGAAAGCTCCAAGCCTGAGATACAGCGGAATGAACTGGTATTTGGCTCACACGGAAGAAAGCGATCTCCAAAAGCATTGTGTGCATGTGGGTCCTAGACACTTGAGCCTGAGGGAGGTTCCTAAACCGCTCTTTCCATACCCAGCCCTAAAACCAAAGGGCGTAAGCTTGGTCTGCCTGCTGCCATGGTGGCTGGCAACATGCCCTAAGCCATGTGCTCACTCAGGTGACCACTGACATCCTTTGGACCTCGGAAAGTTTATGGACTCAAGATCAGGAGGAGCCCAGGGGTTTATTCCCCACCCCATCTTTCCTCTAGGAAAGCCCTAGCCCCCTTCTCTCCCACTCAGGCTTTCATCTGTCAGAAAATTCAAATCCTTTTCTGATACTAGTTATCAGGGAGAGAGGCAGAGAACTGAAGGGTATGGGAGATTCATGGGAACTTTTCTCCTAGCTCCAGGGACAGCTCCCGTTGTATTCCTACCATGCGGGAGGGAGGAGGGAAAGCACATGACCCCTGCATTTTACCAGCTGTGGGAGATGCCCACAGGCCTGCTGGCAAGGCACCATGTCTGCTTTTCAGCTGTCTGCTATGACCTTCCTGTTCTTGGGGTTGCCTGTTAAGTGCTACCGATAGGATTTCTTACTTCTGGAGCTGCTTGGGGCTACTTCTCTAATGCCAGCTTGCTTCTTATGATAACTTTGGCCTCCAAGTGCAAGGGCCTGAGTTCAATCCCTGGTTCCACAAAAACAAAACAAAACAAAAAACAAAACAGAAAAAACAAAAAACATTTATGGGGCCGGGGAGATGGCTCAGTGGAATAAGCACTTCCTTGGCAAGTGCAAGGGCCTGAGTTCAATCCCTGGTTCTGCCAAAAAAAAAAAAAAAAAAAAAAAAAAAAAGCATGTGACAGATGGCTGCTAAGTGATTTCTCACTGTGCAATTCTCATTTTCCAGAATACTTCTTTTGTAACATAGCAGGATTGCAGGAGAATTAGGGACAGAGGAAGGGCAATTCAAGCTTTTATTTATTTGGTATTTTTTAGGGAAGGGTCTACAGGGTGTTCAGATCAGACTCATAGTGATCCGCCTGTTTACAGCCTCCCAAAAGCTGGGATTACAGGGGTGCGCTACCATGCCCAGTGTCAACTGCCATCTCAGCATGCCCCGGGGATGGGGCCAGCAAGGCAGGCCTGGGAATCCAACTGCCAGCCCCTGTGCCTGCTTGCTGGCACTTTAATCCACTGAGCTAACTGGTCAGCCCTTCAAGCTTTTAAAGAAAAATCCCTCCTGGGGTCCTGGTGGCAGTGAGATCTAGATCCCCACCACTCCTAAGCTAATAGCTGCCCACTTAGCCTTGTTGGATCCTTTTCCTTAGGGACTCATCCTACTCCCACTTCTTAGCCTTCCATGTGCAGGTTGCTCATTTGTCAGGCTTTCTTTAGCTCTTTGCAAGTGAGCAAGCTCTACCTGTTCCATTGGGATGGGTCTAGGGACCTAGGGCTTTGCTTCCTCCAGATGGTGGCTCACAACTGAAGGCTATTTGTCCAGTTATTTACCTCTCAGTCAGGATTCCCAAGAAACACTAACAGGAAAATGTAGCAGGGTTCTATTGAGGTCTCTGGTGAGTGGGGTGGGTAGAGATTACTTGCTAGCCTGCTGCCTGCCTTGGACAGGGCATTGCTGTGGTAGAGGATTTTATCATGGGCCAGACACATCCAGCCAGCAGGCAGCCCAGCTCCAGACCCTTCCCCTATCTGGGAGACAGATTGTGGCTGAAGTGGAAGATCCAAAGTCCCAAAGGAAATGGCATTGGTGCCCACACAAGGCCAGAGATATTGGCATCTGAATCCTAAGGCCTTTGGGTTTAGCAGAGGACATTCTGGGGCTAAACAGGCCATGAGTGACCCAGGAGGTGCCCTATAATTTTCCTGTGACCTAATTCATACTCCTGCCCACTGACCCATCACAGACAACAGCTCATCCGGGCCCCCATAGGCCCTCTACCAAAAGCCTGATCTTGGCTGTGGAGCACATCCCTCCTCAGGAGCTGACAGAGCTGAAGGCCTCCTCCTGTCAGCCCCAGCCCCCATGGCTACTTCCTTACCAACCTGCACTGCCAGCACACCGGGGACAAAGACAGCCTTTGGAGCCCAACCCACACTAGGTCCAGGTCTGCCTACCACAGGCCCCAGACCAGGGAACTCAACGTCTGACTATTATTCCCTCCTCAGACACAAAGGTCAAGACTCCGACTGGCCTAGATTGCACTAATCAGTAACAGTTATTTTTCGAAACCAGTTTATCCCTATGACTATACCCTAAAGCCCTCTGGTCAACCCACTTAGGACCCCCATCTTGCAGCCCACTCTGCTGTTAAGATGGCTTGTTCATGCAGTCACAGGAATTAGTTTTCACCTCACATCCTTCAGTCCTGACTTCCTCATTTTCCACAGAGCCATCAGCTTTGAGCCAGTCTTGCCCATTTTCTTCTTTGCCTATGTGAAGGTGAGGGACCCCAAGAGGAGTGAAGGTCATTACAGGGGAACCCAACTCCCCTCAGAGACACTGCCCAAGCCCCACCCAATGTAACGGTAATGCTGACTAATGCATTACTCAGGCCCTACAAGGGGAGGTGGTGGGGTTGTGACACTGGCTGTAGAGAAGCCACAAGGAGGTCATATTTCTCGGCCATCTTCATGGGTGTGAACAGGGAATGCCAAACCCTATACATTATCATTAGCTTAGAGCCATCAGTCAGGGCTTTGATGGAAATGCATGAACTTTCTAACATTGCCTTGGGGAGGCACTTTGTAAATATAGTAACTTAAACATGGAGTCTAGGAAGGGTCAAATTGCCCCAGAGTCAAATTACCCCTCCTTGTACAGATGGCAGGACACACTAGCTGGTTCTTATCCCTTGAGCTCAAGGATGCCTTGAGCATTTTATTAACTAGTCATTTCCAGACAGTGAGAGAGCATTCTAAAAACTCTAACAAAACCCACACGCTAAGTAAGTCAATTGGTTGATGTGGCTTCCCCAGTCTTTAATAACTGTGATGAAGAGAACAAATGGAAGTTGAATGAGCAGAAAAGCCAATGTAAGCCATGCTGGCCCTCACTGATAAGGCTCATGATAAAGCCTGTGGCACCGAGGGAAGCCAGTGTAACCCAAGGGGTGCTGGAGGTGAGTCTGGATGCTTCATGCAAGCAATGGCAGCACCAGGTACAAGAATGCCTCCAAGGCCTCAGAGTCCTTGCTGAGCCTGTGAATGTGGATGAGACCCTAGCACTGGGAGAGCCTCTGTCTTCCCCTCCAGAAGGAGATGAGGTCATCCACTACCACAGTGTCCATGGCGGCCCTGTGGTCCCCACACAGGGACATCCCTTCACCCTGCAGGAGCCTCACATAGCTCTGAATGTTGTGGGTGGGCAAATTACATTCCTTTTTTATTTTTTATTATTTTTTGTGGAACTGGGGATTGAACTCAGGCCCTTGGACTTGCCAGGGAAGCACTTATTCTTCTGAGCCATCTCCCTAGCCCTAATCCCTTTTAATTCTGGGGTATCTTTTCTCATTTCTAACATCTTCTTGGTGCAAATTATCATCCCATTTGTCAGTTGCTGTGGGTCTTGAAGGACTTAACTGTTCGGTTTTCTTTATCCCTACTCAGAACTACTCATTGGGAAATTTCCTTTTTCAAGGTACGATCATGGAAATACCGAAGTGCACCTACCAGTAACTGGAAGAGATATATTATTCTGGCTCAGGCTACTATGTTACTCAAATCTCTGGCAACCCATGTTCCACTGTGCCAGGGAGTTGGCCCATCTGCGCTATTGGGCCTGATTCCTCTGCCAGGAGCGGAGGTATGATGGCATCTGGGATGTGCTGTCACAGCCATACCTGGTAATCACTGAGCTCAACGACTGTAGTCCATACCCTGATAAAAGGCTGTGCCCCTTAAAAAGAAAGGCTAGGTTGTAGCTAAAGCCAATTGATGAATCTGGGACTCCAGGCATGCTATGCCAGTCCCTGTATAACATACTCATCTTACTGGTAGTCCAACCATCAGGAAACTGTTGTCTGGTACAAGATCTTAGAAGCCTCAAGGAGGCAGTGGTGCCTATGCACTCTTTGTGCCAGAGCCACTCCTTGCACAGATGGCAGGATACACTAGCTGGTTCTTGTCCCTTGATCTCAAGGATGCCTTCTTCCATATTCTCATAAGCACTAACCCTTGACATTTGTTTGCCTTTGAATGGGAGGATCCCCAAACAAGGGTCCACAAACTGCAGACTTGGATTGTCTTGCCTCAGGGGTTTAGACACAGCCCCACCTGTTTGTGTGGCCTTAGCTGGAGACCTTAAAGACCAACAAAGAGGGCCAGCCAAATAACCCAGGGGATTAAAGCACCTGCAAGCAGGCACAGGGGCCGGGGGTTTGATTCCCCGGCCTGCTGTGCCAGTTCTGCCCCCACCCCCAGGGGGGGAGCAATTAAGACAGCGATTGAGACTGGCTGTGGTGGCACATGCCTGTAATCCCAGCACTTGGGGGGCTGTAAACAGGAGAAGCACTAGGAGTCTGATGTAGTAGTGAGACCCTCAACACCCTGCAGACCCTTCCCTAAAATACAAAAAAAAAAAAAGAAAGAACGAACCACAAACCTCCTGCACCTGCAATCAGTGGATGGCCTCAGCCTGGCCAGCACAAGGTCCTGACTTTGATCCCCAATACCAAAAAAAAAAAAGCCAACCAATCTGCTGAGTCAGAGAAGTGAACCACTTTTGTTTTCTCGATAAAAGGGGAATTCAGCCCCACCCTGGACACAGGTCCCTCGTGTGTCTTGTGTGGCTATTGTTGCTACTCTCCTCTTGCCATGACTCACTTTTGAGATGTTTTCGCCAAGTTGTACAGCGAACGCTACTGCTTGTTCTTATTTTTCTTGGGATACTCTTTGGTAGCTCAAGAGATTACCTCTGGAAGAGATGGTGAGCAGTGGCTACTTACACAGAATCTTAGATCTAACCCATCTCTTATTAAATTCTACTAATCCCAACTTAGCTGAGATTGTTCAACTGTGAATTCCCCCATCTTAAAGCTCTGTGCTCATCCCAGCTCAACTCTGGGCTACTAGAAAGATGACCTTCTATCCCGAATATCAAGGGACATCCCTCTCAGTTAATGTCCCCAGATAGCCTATATGATTTTCAGGTTAATAAAATGACCAGGGTAGCCTCAATGGAGAAGACTGGCAGTCTCCTCAGATCCTTTCAAAGTGCTGTAATTTTAATTAGTTTCTTCCCCCCGAACAACCATTTGCACCCCGATATCAATTCACACATTGCTTAAGTTCCAGGCACCCTTCTGTATAAAGCACCTGAGGCTAGGGTCGGAATCAAGATTTCAGCACACTGAAAGGCTCTCTTTGCAAACAAATCCTAATGATATAGCCTTCACAATGTTAGCATCCAGGCTAACCAGGCTTGAAACACCTGGTATGGTTCTTGTGGACACCACACCATCTCTGGATACACAAAGGTTAGCAAACAGTGAGCCAGGACACTGCCAAGCGAGACCTTCTAACTGTATTTCTACATTCCCATGTGAATATTGCTCTCAGCTCAAGACCAGTGAGTATTTGCTGGTGCCTGCTTGTGAAATCTTGACTGAACAAGTGTTAGCGAATATAAAAAAAAATTTTATACATCGGGAAGATAAAACTATCAGATCTACTCCAGATAGTTCTGATGGACCCTTCTAGCCTTCAACTGCAGCTAGAATGGCAGGGACTTTATCTGTTGGAGAAGACACAAGCACTCTGCTCACCCACATGTTTACTATTAAAAATAATTTATCTTGGGACTCAGGGGCTTCTCATCCTGTGTGGTACGAATTCCTACTTGTGTCTTCCAGAAAGCTGGACAGGAACTTGCAGCCTTGTTTATCAGGCTTCAGAGATCAATACAGTTCGTAGTAATCAACCCCTACAGGTTCTTCAATCACCGGGGTTCCTCTGATGAGGCCTTTATTAATGCTTCCCACAGCCTTACAGTTTGGACCGTGTATACTTACTCTCTTAGTCAAATTTGTTTTGTCTCATTTAACAGCCCTAACACTATGGCCGATGATCTGAACCAAGGACCAAAACAGGCCTTGACATCTAGAGTTCATCAGTGAGTCCTCGGAGGTGCATGGCTCCTTTAGTGCCATAGGACAGGCAGGGTGGAAATTCCATATTCTCTGCATAGGCAGGGTCGGTGTCCCTGTCTGGCAGAAAGCAGCTATAAAAGATGGCCATTCCACCCACAGCATCCCTTAAAGATTGTGAGGGACCAGGTCTCTCATGGGGAGTAATACACCTAGGACTGTGTGGGCACTCCCCTCCATTCACCTAACCCTGGGCAACACCCCAGTGCCAAAGCTCTCTCCTTTGTCTGAAGGCCTACTGCTCAGAGGCAGATATCGAATTCTGTTAATTTTCATCTTTTCAAGGTGCTCTCTCTCTCTCTACATATATATATATATATATATATATATATATATATATATATATATATATAATGTAAGTCACAGTTAATAGTGTTTATTTCTAGTCCTTTTTATTCCTATAACATCAGCGATTATTTTAGTAGCTTCAACTTGAGTCTTTTATTTGGACCAGTCTAGCTAATATTTATCAATTATGTTGACTTCTTCATATAGTCAACATCTGGTCTTGTTGTTTTCTACTGTTTCTCTATTTTCTATTTCATTAATTTCTGCTTTAATGTTTGTTGCCTGTTTCTGTTTCAGTTTTTGTGGCTCTTCCTTTTCAGGATCTTACTCTGGTTGCTGGCTTGAGATTCATCTTTTTAAGTATCTGAAGTTATAATAGACTATCCCTTGAGAACAACTGTAGCTCTATTCCTTGAGTTCTGGTATGATGTATCTTCATTTTCATTCCTCTGAAAATACTTTTGAGTTTTTCTTACAATTTTTGACTATTGTTTACTTGGGAAGTATGTGGTTTAACTTCTGAGCTTTCCAAGTTTCTTCCTATTTTGATTTCCAACTTCTCTCCACTGTGGTCAGGTAACACACTTTGTGTTACTTAGCTCTTTTATATTTGGCAGTTTACTTGCATGTTCTACCCTGAAGAATGCCCCATCTGCATTTGAAAAGAATGCGCATTAGCTGGACTGTGCCAAGGCGGCCTGCTGATTTCCTGGGTTGCTCAAGTCTATTTCATGGTTAATCTTCTAATTAGCTTTTCTAATCTATTATTGAAAGTGGGGTACTGAGAGCTTTGGTATTATTAAGTTTTCTATTTTTACAGTCTTGAGGTTAGGGGCACATATTTTATAATTGTAGCTGCTTGGTAGGTTACCTTATTATCATTCAAAATCTCTTTTGGCTGATCTTAGCATTGCATTCATGCTTTCTTATTAAGGTTTCTGTTGGCTCACTTACATCTCTTACTGTCTGGATTTGTATCCCATATGCACTTTGTATTGTGGATGGCTAAGCTGGGTGGAGATGTTCTACGCAGTCAGACGGGGCTGGGGGTCAGTGCAGAAGATGAGAATACATGGAACTGTAGCTGGATGTGCATCTGAAGAAGACTGAAGTCACAACGGCCAGGTTTACACACTTTCTTAAAGGATAAATGGAAGTGAGAAATTAACAGTACCATTGTGTTGAGATTTCTTGTCTAAATAAAGCATTATCTCATTGACGGTGGACTCTCCTCTCAATCCACTCACACTAAGACTCTAAAGACCAGACCAAGTCTATTGATTATGGACCAAAAGTAAAGACATCATCGATATGCCCTTGCGTATAGATGGATCAACATTAACCAACTGGCTATACCTGTCATGTTACTGGTTGATTACAGCTCTGATCCACATTGTACCCATTCATTATGGTAGATAGCTGTTAGTTACAAATGTAACAGGCAGTTAGTCATGGCTGGGCCCTCTGCATAGAAGACAGTTGTGGTGGGAGGAATATTCACTGAAGGTCAGGCTTCAATAAAAACAGGATCACTATACCCACATACTTCCCCTAGGGAAGCAGTGATTGATAGTCTAAATAGGCGTTAGTCGCTTTGGGTGGAAGACCAGAACCTCCCTAGCCCATTAGATCCTGGGAAATCCTTGCTCCTTCCATGTAGAGCTGCTATTGCTCTGTGATTTGGTTCCCCATTTGATCCTCATTTAATCAATACTATCTAAGTGACTATAATTGTAATCTTACTGTTTCACCATAGTTTTGTACCACCTTATACCCACCTTGTGATTTCCCATTATATTAATATTACTTAAGTAACTATACTTATAATCTCATTAGTTGATTTGTTTTGTCCTACCTTGAGCCTGCCTTTCCTCCTGGCTTTGCTACATAAAATACCCTTGAGAAGGGAGGTCTGCAAGTAACCTAGTTTCCAGCCTCCATTCTGTTTCTCCTAGATGAAGCTATCTTTCTCTCAATAAACTCTCCCTACTCGTAACCTCTGTCGTTCCTCAACTGCATTTCTCAGTTTTAGAGAACGCTGACCCAGTGTTTCAGACACCAGCAGGCTGGGAGTTATGATATATGTCTTCTACGTTATCTGGAGTCCCATACATCATACTCCCTATCTCATCAAGATTTGGGTCCATCAAGCTTCCTCAGAGAGGTGGGTACACTGGCCACCCAGTCAACATGGCCCCTGTCTCTCTGGAGTTGTTCCTACTCGCCAACAGCTTCTCCTTTTCTTCATCTTCCTTAGAGTTCATTCCTCGAATTTGGGGGACACGAACCCGGCATAGCTGACATCTGGCAGGTTGAGGCTACATTCTTTTTGTCCTTTTCTCAGAACAAGGAGAGGAAAACAACAGTGCCCACCTGTGCACTGTGCATGCCTATAAGAGTCACACAGAGCTCCTGTCCAGGAAGAGCATGTGGTAGGCCCCGAGGGGAAAGGGCCTGTTCTAGGGTGTAGCCACCATGCACATTGGAACTCATTTCTGAAACTTCCTGAGTAGTTCTACAAGCGGGAAAGCATCTCATTATTACTTTCACTCCAGAAGCATTTATTCTGTGGTCTGATGTTTCTTCCAGAATCTGGAGCATATAAATTTTCCCTTCATTTCTGATGGATCACTTTGCAACAAAAGAATAAAAGGAAATTCAGGATAATAACTGTGCCCTCCTTCACATCACGCATACCCAGAGCTAACACCTTCAGGGTCTCCCTCATGCTGGGGGTGTGGCCCCAGCACGTTAGCGGCAAAGTGACCGTGATCTCAGACAGGGGTCAGGGGTCGGCATACTCTTGGTCTTGGTGGTAGCTCACACAGAATTTTACCTTTTCTGTAATTATTACATAAAAAGTCAAGTAGGAATATCAAATGCTTAGTGGTCCTTATATTTTATTACTTAGAAAATTCAGCAAAGGGGCGGCCAAATAGCCCAGCGAAATAAAGTGCTTGCAAGCAGGCTCAGGGACCAGGGATTCTATCTCTTGGCCTGCTGTGCTGGCTCTGCCCCGGGGTGGGGGGAAATTAATACAGCTATTGAGACTGGGTGTGGTAGTGTGTACCTGTAATCTCAGCTCTTGGGAGGCTGAAAACAGGCAGATCACTACCAGTCCGATCTATTAGTGAAACCTTGAACGTCCTGTAGACCCTTCCCTAAAAAATACAAAAAGAAAAGAAAAAAAAAAAGAAAATTCTGCAAGAAGGAAAGACCACTTTTGGTAAGTTTCAGTCTTCATGAAAACCATTTCCCAACAGCAGAATGCTGGTGACTCCACCGCCCCAAAAAAAAAGAACTCTAGTGACCCGTGAAGAAGGTACCTAAGATTGTACTTGTTTTCTGTAATAATCAAAGGGAGGGATACTCACATCATCAAAAGTACTGTTAAAAAGCTTTTTCTTCCTCCATCTTATTTTTAAAATGTGTTTGGTACAAGGTCTCACTGTACAGCTCGGACTCATAGTGATCCTTCTGGTTTCAGCCTCCCCAGTGCTGGAATTATAGCCACCACTCCCAGTCTTGGTAGCTGGCTCAGCGTGCCTGTGGTGGGGCTGGCACGGCCTGTGGTGCCAGGGATTGAACCTCAGTCCCTGTGCTTGCCTAGGCAGGTGCTTAGTCCACTGAGCTATTTACCAGCCCTCCTTCCTCCCTCTTGATTCATTTCCTAATTTAAATATCGGAGCAGCAAGGGTAGGGGAATGAGAGCTACAAAGAAGCAAGCTGGGCTATGTGCTTGCAGCAAGCCCTCGTGATGCACCCGACCATCAAGGTACACATGTACTAATAAAAATAAAACATTAACAAAAAGATAAAGAAGGAAAGACCCTGCATTTATATTTACCATATAAATGCAGATGAAGTCCTCACCTTTAGATAATGCTAGAAAAAATTCGAGAAGCCCACTCATATAGATTTCTCCTGCATTTATACACTGTCAACAAGCGGACCAGCAGCACCAGTGGCGCTATACATGATTACTTTTATTTTAGAAGAAAGGAGGAGAGGAAAAGTCTGTTTCAGACCAACAAGACTTGGATTAAGCAATGGCATCTTTTCAAATCGTAGCTCTAGCTATGAAGCCGCAGGTCTCAGGCTTCATTCTCAAGCCGTGATGTGTGAGCCTCCCACTGCACCCATATGTATGCATGCGCACGCACAGAGTGTGTTTTCATAAGAAAATGTGGTCTTCCATTCAATTGTAACCCCAAACAAGGCCAGTCTGCCTACAATAATTGAGCAAAGAGGACAAATTTAAAAACCAAATACACTTCCTCGCAGATGACTATTCAGTTCAACTGCCAGTAAGTTGTTGAATGTGCTCTCCTGAATCCCCCTAATTCGATGTACAGTACAGCATGTACTGCCTGGGAAGCCGTTCAAATCATAAATACTACAGGGAAATAGCTAATAACTTGGAATGGCTGCTCAAGTGGCTAATAAGCTCTAAAAGAGTGCAAGAATGTTGGATCTGGCAAAGCAAGAGCTCTGTGCACCACGGAGAGCCCACTGAACTGGTAGCCCCTGCCTCCTGCTGCAGGACAAGCTGGCCTGGGTGTCCAGGGCGGGATGCAGAGCACTGCTCTTTGGATGCCAATGATAGGGGCGTCTTCCCTGCAGACTGTGGTCGGCAAGGTGAAGGCTGCTGGCCCCAGTCACAACAGCTGAGCTGGTCTGTGATTCCTGCCTCTCCTGCCAATGTCGGGGCAGGCCTGCCGACTGTTTGTGTTGGTGTGTAAGACGCTGGAGAGAGGCCGCCTTCCTCGTGTGTCAGGCTCCACATTCCATATGGTTAGAGCAGGGCTTGGGAGAAGTATCCCCAGAGCTAGGCACAGGATTAAAATAAAGAGGTGCTAATAGTGTGGAGTTGGGAAGGCAAAGAAAACTGTCGGGAACTCAACGGAAAAAGAGGGTTGAAAAAAATTAAAGAGAGATCAGGAGAAATAAAGAAAAATACAAGGGAGAAAGACAAATATCTCTGTTGTTTTAAAGGTCAAAGAGTAACAATAATATAGAAAGGCTCTTTCACTCAGCCAGCTTCAACAGTGGGCTGCATTTTGGCTTCTTAAATAAATTTCACACCACCAGGTTCTTGGGCTCTGTTCCCGATCATGCCCACCCCATCTGAAACAGACATTTGTTCTCCAGACCAAGTCCACCTTATGCGAGGCAGCTCTTACTTCTGTGTTATACTCTCCCTCCCTTCTTCTACCACTCACTTCCGAGGCCCCAACTCCTTCACTTCCACTGACAGTACTTACTAGCTGGAGTCCATTCCTATAAGTACAGGTTCCTATGAAAGCTCAGGACAAGCCTCTTTTTTGTTTTGTTTTGTCAGAGATGGGTGTTCTACTGCAGTTAGAGAAGCTGTACTTGGAGAAGTCTTTGAAGGACCTTTCATACTTGAAGCCAGTCTAAAGAGTGTAGGTACTTGAATTCAGCGAAATAACCCAATACAGACCAGTCCATAATACTGGCAATTTACTTGAGTCTTTTCCAGCTCAGTATATTAATATAGCATTACTTTTATACCTCGTGGTTATACCTTTCTGTTGGATGGGTAAGGCCAAGTTAAAGCCAGACCTATGTAACTAAAAATGTAACTTTTGTATTTGACAAGGTCAGTCAAATCCCCTCAGGATTTACCCTATAACCACATATAGCACCTTGTAGATCTTCTGTCAGTATCAGCCATCTGGATGAATCATAGCCATTGCTTACCAATTTGCTCTCTGTGAAAGCCTCAGAGAATTTTTTCTGTCTAGGTGACTCTCCTTAGGCACACTCTATATCATTATGGCCCCACAATCTAATGAGGGATATAAATAAAGGACTGTTTTGTAGTGAAAAAAATATATGTATATGCAAGATAGTTAGGATAGATATACAGCTACTATTAGTTCATGTCTGCATCTTGTCCTCTGAATAACTACTATGAAGACATAATATGTAATGTATTAATCATTGTAACTGTCCTGCTAACCCATTTTGAAACTGTTTCATTGCCATTTTATCTTTCTCATTAAAAATGAATAAAAGATAAAAAAAAGCTCTTGATAAGTAGCTCAAGATCTACCACAATTCAAGTTCTACTGTCCAAATGTGTGCATGTTATATGTAGATGGAGGAGCTGTGCATTATATATGTTTTGTACATGTATAAGTTTAAAACTGAATATATATGTGTGTGCCTATTTTGTTAGGACTTGCAAGAGTTTTCAAAATTAATTTTATTTTTTAAATTTATTTATTTATTTTGCAGAACTGGAGAGTGAACTCAGGCCCTTGCACTTGCCAGGGAAGCGCTTATTTTACTAAGCCATCTTCCTGGCCTCTAAATTTCTTTTTTTATTTTTGAAGAGTTTTCAAATGTATTATTACATATCTTCGGCCAGATAATAATGCTCTTTGATGAGTTTCAGTAATTCGTTTTTAGGTGACTGCCATAAGTAGCACTTAAGGAACCAGATGGCTCAATTTCAACACACAAAACCAGCCTGAAGCAGACCTCCAGGCGTTTTGTTTCGAGGCCTCGAGGCTGATTCCAGGTGCTTTCTTGACTTTTATCAATTTCATTTCCTCCTCTAATTATAGAAATTCTCTAAATCTGCATCACCTGAGTGGAGGGCCAGGAAGGGACAGGAAGGGGTTGTGATAGAAAGGAGAGTGGCGTGCCGGGGGGAGGGAGTTCCTGTGCCTCAAGTTGCAGGAATGTGGAGGCCCTGTCCATCTTTCTCACCCATAGACATCTTGGCTCCTAGAACTGTGCCTGCTAGAGAAAAGGTGTTCAGGAAATCCATGTTGAGAGGGTGAATTCACAAGTATTCTACACACTTATGGGCTGGGCTGGCTGCTGAGGAACTGAATGTCAGACAATAAAAGAACACTCAGTATAACAACAGGTGCTTCATTGAAGAAGAAGAAAACATATCCCCAGAGCTCCCACCTGAACATGAGGCTTATGTTGAGGCTGCAATCCCAGCCTCTCAGGGGCAGGGCAACAGCCAACAGTCATCTGGTTGGCAAACCAGTGTTCGCGGGTTAAGTTCAGCCAAGAGTTGTTCTTATACAACCCAGAGCTAGGAATTTTTTTAAAAAACATTTTTAGAAGGTTAAGACAAAATAAACATAAAACATGTCAGAAACCACATGAGACCCAGAAAGGAAAACATATTTACTATCTAGAATGTTGCAAATAGTTTTTTCTCACTCTGGTTTTATGGAAACAGCAAGAATTGCTTCTGAAGTTGCTGTTTGTCTAAAATGTATGGGGCTTGAACTTGCTTAAAAAATGTCAAAAGGGTGCTGACTGTGTGCTGGGAGCATCCTGGAGCCACACACATCCTTGATCCTTGATGATCACATCTGTCACAGCCTTCGGGGAACCTACAGCATCCACTTACTTGCAGAGTTTATGCCAATTGGTCTAACAGGCATTTTCCGACATGGTTTTCAGGCTGACCTTGAACTTACTATATAGCCCAGGCTGGCCTCAAATTTGCAGTGACTGCAAGTGCTAGGGTTGTCGGCCTTTACAACCACACCCAGCCTTTTCTGGTTAGTGTCTCAGTGTAACCCGGAAGGTGTAAGGGTACAGAAGCATAATCGCTGCATCAGCCCAAGTGGCGTCACGATCAGAGGGATTTGTCACAGCACTCTGCATGGACCTGCAAGCTAAGGGGGAGGACGCGACCTGGGGACCCTCTTCTTTCACTTATCTGAGAATTTCTGTTTCTTCATTGATTATTTTCTGTTCCATTTCTCTATCCACCTTCTCTGATTCCAACTGCACTTTATTAGAATGCTTTGTAACTTAGTCTCCCTCACCAGGCATAATTTTTCCTCTCCATTTTTGGATTGGAGGTCTATTTCTCTACCCTCAAGTTCACTGAATTTCTTTTGGGGTGTCATCTCTCACCTACTGTTGGATCCAGAGTGAATATTTTTATTTTCTAATCCTTTAATTTCATGTTTTAGGTTATCTTTTTTCATCTGTGCAGATTTCTTACACATTTCTTATGTGTCAAGCCTTCCCTATGTGTTTGAACATAGTTACCATAGCTTCTTTAACACATTGAGGTTAAAAAGGCTGAACTGAGCTCAGCGCTACGGCCCAGCATGAGCACCAGGGGCATTTTCCCAGGGCCAACTTTTCTGTCTGCTAAAACAGAAGTTCCATATTCTTCTGTAATGATGTTCTGGTGTTGGACTGCTCAGTACAGTGGCCAGTGGTTACTCTAAACCAAGATATGCTATAAAAGTGAAAATCAGATTGCAAAAATTTGTACAAAAAGAGGCCATAAACAGTAATATTTTAATAAATAATTTAGGATTGTTGGGGAGATAGCTCAGCAATCTAAGCACCTTGTTAGAAGGTGCAAGGACCTGGGTTTGATCCTCCATACTACATGCCGTCCTGACCCCATGCTAAGCTGGCCACCAAAACTGGGCGTGGTCCCAACACTGTAATCTCTGTGCTGGGGAGGCTGAAACAGGAAGATCACTATGAGTCGAAACTGCATAGCAAGACCCTGCACAAAATAATTTAAAATGATTTAGGATTATAAGATATTAATAATTTTGAATAAATGTTAAAATATCAGTAATTTTGAGCAATTACAATTATTTGCAATAATTATCATTCCATTGAGTGCAGTCATCTAAACTAATTATGTTTTTGAAACATTGAGTCAATTTTGTGTGTGTGTATGTGTGTGTGTGTGTAGGTCCTCACACATGCCAGTAACATGGACTTTCACTGTGTTTACAGTTACAGCCCTAAAGTACATTATTAATATTAAATTCATTTGTTTCTTTTTACTGTTTGCATATGGCTACTAGAGAATTCAAACTACATATGTTGACTTGTGTGTCATTGAAAGTGTGTAGGATACAACTGAAAATTAGTCGTCATGGAAAGAGACAGACCCATCCTGGAGAGAAAGCAATGTATAGAAACTGCCTGTTTCTGACGTGCCCTTACTTCATTCCCCAAATATAGCATAAGCAGAATTTGGGGATCTTTCTGTCCCTCTTTTCTGTGGTGTTTCTCCTCCCCAATTTCCAGCTGCTGTGTGTTTCCTGAACATTCTCCTCTGACAACACTGCTAGTAAGCGGCAGGAGTAATGGTTTGTGTCTAGATGTCACCTCAAAGCCTCATGCAGTTGCGGAGATTTTTCAGAGCTGGCTGAATCCAGAGCGTGTGACTGATTCACAGTGCAGGGCTGGGACTAAGGAGGTGAGTGCTAGATCAGTCTGCTGTTTGCACTGGCATCACCCTACTCCTGGTAGACTACACGTAGTGAGGCACAGGACGAGCCTTGTCCCTTCTCTCCCCCTCTTGTTGATTTTACTGTTTTCCACTGCCATAAACTGCTGCCCTATACCATGTGCCACTCTGCCTGGGAGCCAGCTGAGTATGGACCAAAACCTGCACAAACTATGAGCCAAACAAACTTTTGCCCTGTAACTTTGGATGTCTGGCATTTCGTTTCAGCAATGAAAGAAAAAAAAGTAACTGAGACAACAGGCAAGCATCTGCCAGAGTTTATCCACCTCTCAAATCCAATAAGGGCCTCATGCAGTCAACAAGCTGTCAACACAGGACATCCATTTAGTATCATCCTATTCTCCCCTTCATCTGTGTGTGTTTTCTGGTTGCTCTGTAATAGTAAGTGTGGTGTGTGTATGTGCATTCTGGTACTGGGGATTGAACCTCGGGTCTTCACACCAAATTACAAATTCTATCCCTTGACCTTTATCTTTTATTTTCAGTCAAGGTTTCTCTAGCTTGCTCAGTTGCCCTTGCTGGGGCCACACATGCAATCTTTCCACTTAAGCCTCCCAGAAGGCTGGGATTATAGGCATTTGCCACTCTGCCAGGCTCCTGTCTAGCTCTTGAATAGCTGGTCTTTATATACTGTCTCCAGAGTGCCCACAGTTGTCCGCAGGAGGGCTGTTCCCATGGAAGCTGCTCCATCATTACGGGATGCGAAGTCTGTGACCGGCTACATGGGAGCTCCTTCACTGGAGCTCCGAAGGGTTCCGTGGTCTTCCTTCAAAAGCCCGGAGACACAGTACTGGCCTTACTGTTGGTGTGTCTCATGTTAACCACAGCACTCATTTCACAATTGATTTGGTTTCTGCCTGTAATGTTAGAAAGGTATAGATTCTAAAATAGTTGGAGACTATAACTGATCAGAAAATTTGATTCTTGAGGGGGTCCCTGAGGCATGTTTGCACTCTGCCATGCTGCTGAGCCCAGGAACCTCTCCCCACAGGAGCCTTCACCTACTCTACTCACTGCACAAGGTCCCACCATCCTTGGCTGCACGAGGAGGAGACACTGACCTGCGGGACGGCTGAGTCTCTACTGGCAAGTCCCGCCCCCTAGGGGCGTGGCTGTTCAGCTGGTGGACTGATTAGGCCGAGAGGCGGCTGCTCAGACCCAAGGTGCTCAAGGACACCCTTGCCCGGGAGCTCCTGCTTACAGCCTTTAGCCTTCAGCATGCTTTTGCTCTCAACCTTCCACAGAGCATGCAAAGTCAGTGCCAGCCTCATCTTCTTGCTCTCCCTCCTACTTCTCTTATTTGACACAGCATAGAGGGTTGGTGCAAAAGCCAAGCACTTGGCAAAACTCTTGCGTTAGGCACTTCCACACTGAGGGCCCGGCCTGGGCTGCGAAGTGAGCACAAGGCCAGCAAGGACTGCACAGAGAGAACCTGGCAGAAAGGAGGAGTGAAAGAGAGAGGGAAGGACGAAGGGAGGACGGGAGGGAAGGAGGGGAGGGAGGAAGGAGGGAGAGAGAGAGAGGCTGAGCGGACTAAAGCACCTGCCTAGGCAGAGCACAGTGACTGGGGCTCCATCTCCAGCACGCTGTGCTGGCCCCACCCCTGGGGTGTGCTGAGATGGCAACTGAGACTGGGAGTGGAAGTCCTAGCGCGTGGGAGGCTGAAAACAGGAGGATCACTACAAGTCCGATCTGCGTAGTGAGACCCTGCAGACCCTGTACTAATAACATAAAAGAGAGAGAGAGAGGGAGAGGGAGAGACAGAGAGAGAGAGAGAGAGAGAGAGAGAGAGAGAGAGAGAGAGAGAGAGAGAGAGAGGCAGACAGACAGGCCAGCCAGCCAGCCCAACCTAAATGTGACATTCAGATTCACAAACAGAAACCATTCGCCTCGACTCATAGCAAAGGGCAACATCACACCACGTGGCACAGGCATGGCGTCGCTCACAGGCCCCCTCCAATGGCTGGAGGGATGGGGGCGGGACTGACAACACCTTCCACCGAGACTGCCTCAGCTGAAGACCTGGGGGATCACTCCGCAGCACGTGAGCGCCGTCCACGCTCTCTGCAGCTGGATGTTCAGATGTACTGTAAACAGCAAGTGCCAAGAGCTACACTCCTTGACATTAACGTCAGCCACTGGGCCAGATCAACCGCAGAAGTACCACACAGGCACCCTTACACCTGTCCACTTAGACTCTCGCACTATTTTCTTCTCCTGTGGTATGGGGAAGTGACAGGTACCAGCCCAAAGGGTATAATGGTTGTATTTTTTCCATCTGTGAGATGTTACTGGAAGTCACCATATCTTGCATTCCAGCCATGCCTGTATTTCCACCCGAGTTCTGGCATAGTAGGCAGAAATTTCATACAGCCATGTGCCGCCTAGGGATGTTTTGGTCACTGATAAAACACATACATAACAGTGGTCCCATAAGATCGTCAGGGGGCTACAAAGCTCCTGCCGCCCCATAACACTGTCGCCACTCTGAAGTCACATGTGTGTATGAGCTGGTATAAGCAACCCTCCATGCTATCAGCTGTCTAAATGTACAGCACTCCAATGACATACAGTAATTAGGGCTTAGAAAAGATAGGAAGTGACTGTGCTACTGATTTACGTATTTTCCATACCATATTTGTGATTGCTATTTTAGATTAGTTTCTTTGTACTTATAAAAATATTTGTTTCCGGCAAAGTGGCATGCAATAGTGTACCAGCAGCAGCCCCGCCCATCTCCTGCCTCTTACATCCATGATGGCATAATTTTCTCTTATGCTTGAATTCATCTTGGGTTGTGCAGTTCATCATGGTCCGGGACCAACAGGCTAAGCCACACAGGTGCAAAGGGTGGCCAACAAAATGGTGAATCCTTAAATTAAAAACATACTCTAGCCAGAGTACAGTACCGTATTATATTAATCCTCTTCAAAATGTGCCCTGGCCCTACGAGCACACAGCACCGCCCTGGCCACGTACGGGAGCAGCCCTGGAAGCCCTCCTTTGTGATGCCTTCATGAGCTGGGATCAAAACTATGACGAATGCCCTGCAGGGGGCCTTGCGCCAGAAAGGCGGGCTTGTAAGGAGAGTACGGCGAGTCCTCATCCCTCCCGCAGCAGGTCAGGCACTGTGTGATTTCTGGCTCTTCCCAAAAGTCAAAACCATGAAAGATAGATGTTTTGGGTTGATGCAGGACATTGAGGGAGCAGCTACAGACATGCATGAAAGAGCTACTCCAGAACTGCTTCAGAAAGTGGTGAGAATGATGGGATAAGTGTCTTGAAGCCCCAGGGAGCACTCAGAAGGGAAGCAACAGCAATGTGCTTTCACTGTAATATATTTTTAAAATTGAAATACTTATATATGTTTTGTTCACATGATGTAGGGTCACGCAACTACACACCTGATGTTTGCACAATGATGAAATTATCTAACGATACACTTCTCACAATGGGTCCCATAAAGCAACATGACTATTACGAGCAAGGAGAAATTACTCAGCAGCTGTAACAGAATGTGGCAGACAGCAGCGCTGCGGTACTAGCTGGGGACCACCACGCCCCCATTCAGTCTGGTGGATTGAAATACAGAACAGCGCTCCTTACCGTGACTGGCAGGGGTGTGAGTTGCACCTTCGGACCTGGGGCTCAGGGCGGCTTGTTTGAGGACAGTCGCTGTCATTCACTAGAGTTGTGGTTTTGTTGACAATCCGTGTGCATGACACGATCGTTCTGCGTTCCCCTGGAAACCAACCACAGGGAACTGAGACTGTGCTGTACACACCTGAAAGACCATTGCTTCCCACTTATGGAGAAGCTTTCAGGAGCAACTTGGGAGCAGTGTTCTAGAGAGAGAGAGAGGGAGAGAGGGGGAAAGGGATGGGGAGGGAGGGGGG